>CAKAOH010015441.1:16186-85512 GCA_916701665.1 Sebastiscus tertius | reverse complement strand
ATGTACATCATTTACAGACAAGAAATAGGCAGGGTTTAGAGGAGGAAATTATAGCCCTTTTCTAAAAACAAAGCCATGCACGGAAAGGACAGCAGAGTTAATGCCAGCCTGTGCTGGGGTGGCTAAACAAAGCAGTCTGGTCAATATTGGCCTCTTCGACAGATAAACGGCACAAACAAAGCAGCACCAATCTGTGATCACTTGCTCTCAAGCCTTAGTTAATTCTTAATTCAAATGTTCTTTCTCGTGCATCCTGTTATTCCTTCCCTTTTTCTTCATTCCTCCTCTTTTTACCCATTGCATTTGTTTTATTAATGCATTTCACATTCAAACTTTTTTTCCCTTTCCTCTTTCAAGAGAAGCAGGAAACGAGAAAGAAAGAAAGAAAGGATAATAGAGAGACAGAATAATACATTATTTTCTATTATTTTTTTTGTTCATATGGGTGCAGTAAGCTATGCTCTAGAGGTTCAGCTGAGGTGGAATATAGAACAGAGGGTGATTAATCATTACGTCCTCAGCCTGTCACATTAAATGTCTTATACCTTTAACAGCAGCTGTACCAATCACAGCTGCTTCACCTGCTAAGTAAGTATACATCCAGAGAAAGCTTTTTTTTTTGAAGATAACTTTGTTTCTTGACTCATCCCTGTCATTTGCATTGCATAAACCATGATAATGCCAAGAGTTTGGACTGCACGTGTTGGTAAAAAAAACAAAAAACAAGTTGATTCTGTTCAAAGAAAGCAGTTCAGTTCAGTTCAGTTCAGTTCAGTTCAGTTCAGTTCAGTTCAGTTCTTTACGGTCCCACAAAAGGAACATATTTCTGCAGCAAAGCAGCATAAAAAAAAAATAAAAAATACAATACAACAATAGAAGACTAAAAGTTTTAACGGCCAATATAATAACAATAGTTTGGAGCAGGAAAAAGCCAATAGACGATTAATCGTCCGATATCTTCTTTACTTTTTGCAGCAGCCTAGTCGGCTACTTTTGCATAAGCCGTTTTTAATAAATCACTTTTTTGTCACCCCGAATTTACTCATTAGTAAGAGAATATCCTGAGGTGTGAATTGGTGGATTGGTGGAGTTTGTATTTATTTGCAATGGGCGATGCGCTGTTCTGTGGCTTACACTATGACTGGCCAGGATTACTGCTGTTGCGCGTCTCGCACATTGTTAAATGCCACTCTTGCAAACCATTAACGTTACGTACATACTCTCGGGGTAAGAGGGATCCTTAAGTGTGCGATTTCATTTCATGAGTGAATGGTTACGTGGCTGGATTATTTGGAAGAGAGAATGCCAAATTGGTGAGCAAGTTAAAGTAACAGTGAATGATTTATTTTCCTCCCTGTCTGCCTGTCATGTATCGTAGACAAAGATCTGATAATGTTGCGTTATATATTCAAGGGATGATTTTTTTTTTTCTCCCCCATCTCCCTTGACTTTGTGTCTGGAGCCTCCATGCAAAACGGTGATGTACATCCCTGTGTGGCTGGTGGCAGAAGTGCAGCCGTCGGCCGCTATCAGACCCCAGTTCCGCTGATAATGATAGTTTGTAAAACGTCCTATCGGCGGTCTACCTCGAATTAAAAGTGCTCCTATCAAGGTGCTGTGTCTGTAGCGACAGACTGGACAGCTGCTGAGCAGTCTTTTGTCCTAAAACACTCATTTATCTTGCTGAATCGGAAAAGTTAACAAGGAGAAAATATGTATGTTGGATTGTCGGATACTTGGGAGATTCCCAGCCCTGCCACTGACAGTTTTGAAAGGTATCTTACCGGGACCTGCGGGATCTCCTGTAGGCACTGGGAAGGGAGTGTTTGCTCTTCGACCTTGACCTCGACTTCGATCTCGATCTCGACCTCTTCTTGTGTTTTTTCTTCTTTTTGTCTTTGTCCCTCCCTTTGTTCCTGTCTTTGTCTCTGGTTCTATCCCTATCCCTATCCCTATCCCTATCTCTATCTCTATCCCTGTCTCTATCCCTGTCTCTTTCCCTTTCTCTGTCTCTGTCTCTGTCTCTCTCTCTATCCCTATCTCTGTCTCGGTCTCGATCTCTCGCCGCTCCTCTGGAGGTAGTGTGGGAGGATGAGGAGGACGGGGCCTCCCTGCTGCGATACGCGCCTTTGTTCTCCATGGCGGGTCTTTGATCCTGAGGATACGCAGGTGCTGCAGACGAAACTTGAGGCAGCACGGGGTCAGACAGGACAGAGAGGGCTTCTTGCAACTACAAACAAAAGGTAGAAAGAATAAGAGAAAAGAGCAAAAATCAGTGAAGGTATTATTTCGACAGACACATCTGGACGCTGGACCTTCTCTTTTTTAATTGGTTTAAAGATAAAAAGAAAAAAAAAAAAAACAATGCATTGATTACAGTTAACAGTCCGTCTCCCTCTTTTATATTAGGGATACATTGAATGAATTCCCAAATGCTTGATCTCTCTGTACATCTGTTGGAAAATCAATATGGGGGGGGCCGTCCATTTCCTGTGTCCATCTTTGTCAATGGTACAGGGTAATACAATACACCTGGTGATGGAAGAATTAGAAAAAAAATAACACTCGAGTTTACTTGATATAAGTGATAGGATAACAAGCTTTAGAAGAAGAGAAGCTGAGAACACAACAGTGTCTGCTTTTCTTATCTCATTATGGGATTTTGAATTCCTTTGGGTGCTTCTCTTCTAATCCTGTATTTGCAAAATGTAAATGTGTTTTGTCACATAGTTAAATACTTTGGTTGGAAACAACACATTATGTGCTTGAGTTCTTCTCCATATCGAGCAGTATAGATGTAGCTACAATGAAAAAGAGGAGATTCGGGAGATTTTTTTGTTTAAAAAAAGTACATACATGCACTAAAAGGGGCTTGGGATCATAACCAGCTGGCTCAAGCCTTACTCTCTTGGGAAATTATTACTCATATTTTCACCTAAACAAAGAAAGAAAATCTTTACTCAGCTGATTAAAACGTGTGGGTTACACAACACGGTTAAAACTGTCAAGCTGCAAAGTGCCTCTAATTACTCCAATGCCATCAGTGGATTAAACACGACACTAAACCTTCCAAGGTCAGATTTTATCTTCCAGGTTGGGGTCTTTGATTGCTCTTAGGGTCACCCATGTTACATGTGAATGCATTTATGGTACTAAAACGGGCATTTGGATAAAGTAAGACATAAAATGGCATACTTTTTTTTTTTGCTAGCATTAACATAAATAGCGACAGCAAGGAAATGAATGTGGGGGCTGTGTGACTTCAATCTCTCCCAATTCAATCACTCCCACCTCCTATACCCATCTGCTAAAAATTGGTAAGAAATGGGTGGAGCGTAAAAAGAGAGACGGGGAGGGACAGGAAGAAGAAGAGAGGGGTGATGAAAGCAGATGAAAGCAGGAAGCAAATGAGGTAAAGAAGTACAGGCAGGAAAGAAAGAAAGAAAGAAAGAAAGAAAGAAAGAAAGAAAGAAAGAAAGAGAAAGTGCTCACAACAGAAGACAATCAATAATCTAAATACAGGCAGGGAAGGAAGAATATTTATTACACCTTTCTATTTGCGCACTATCTGGTGTCCGGGCTAAGGGAGAGATAATGAAATGATAGGAAGCGAGGTTTGGTTTAAAATTAGGACTGACATATGGGAAGCTTATCCCAACACCAGGTTGCGAAAACGTCTGCTCTCTCGCACCTGCTCTGGCAAGATACGGAAGTTCGGACGGCACGGGGAGTAACAATAAAAAAAGTTGCAGTCCTAAGGGAGGAGAGGAGGAACGGGGGGGGTGGGGAGGGAGGAGAAGCGAGGAGGAACACACAGGAGGAGGACATTCTCTCATTGTGGAATAAAATAATGAATAAATAAAAATTAAATAAAACATTCAAAGATTAAACACATATTTTGGCCTGATTAAATTCACAATAGTAAATGTATCACTTAATTAGCATCTCCTGTGCTCAAATAAAAAAAAAAAAAAAACAGTTTAATTAAATATGAAACACCGAAAGAGACACTTTTACATTGTTAAGGAGAATCTCCTCCTGTTAAATTAGTCTAACAAGCAAAAAAACCCAGCTCAAACAGTCACAATAATAATCAGAGCAGCGCTGCCTCTCTGCATTTTTCAGTTTTGCGTACAGCACACGATCAAACGGGACGACTCGTTTTCATTCTATGCTCGTGCACTATCTGACATTGTGAAATAAAAATAGGCCTACACAGCAGAAAATCTCTAATTAATAAGGAAATTGATGAGAAAATGTATTAGGAAATTCACAGTGAGAAGCAGGCTCGCCTCCCTCGTGCTCACATTGGCCATTAATTGAGGCTTTGACTGCAAAAAAAAAAAAAAGTTTGAAAATCCATCATTGATGGCAGCCTGCGAGAAAGAGAGAGAGAGAGAGAAAGAGAGAGCTGAGAGCACTCTTATTCCTTCATAACATTATTCTCCAATTCATTGCTGTTTCTCAGCGGTGCCACCGCTACCCTGCCGAGCCAATCGGGGCTCTTTCCTTAACCGGCCTGTCATGTCTGAGTGAACACATGAGAAACATTTATGTTAAAGTCACCTATGCCTGACTGACAAAAAAAAAAACATTGCTTTAATAGAGAGGCGAAGCCAGCAATGTGCATGACTGAAAAGGGTTTGAATGAGAGCTCCACCGAGGTACGATGGGACAGTTAAAAAACAATTATCGATGCAGCAGAACTGGAGAATTGTCTTTTTTTTATTCCATGCATTGTTCTTCCTTGTCAAAAAAAGAGTCATAAAAGAGTGACTTACAAAAGCAAATAGGCCGAGGCCTTTAATCTACCAAGTTCTGCTTACTAAAGATGCACCAATTGCAGTTTTCTTGGCCAATTCCAATTTCAGTCTGACCTGCTGATTTCGATTTTTTTTGCCAATTCCAATGACTTTCTTTCTAAGAACTATACTTGGAAACATACACAAACGTTTTTGTAACTTTTTCTTTTTCAATTCAATTGTATGTTCATCACAAAACAGCAAAAAAATCTGATATATGAGCTGAAAACCGTCCGGTTTCAACCGCTTGCTGATTGATGGGTGCTTTACTGTTTACTCATGACAGTTTACTCTATCTACTACAGTGCTGACACGTTAACAACATGATGAGCACTGTTGGGGAACATGGCGAGCTTACATCAACAGATCCACGTCAGCGCATTTTGCCAACTCTATCAGCATTCGCATTTGTTCTCATACCTACAGTATCTATCTAAATCATCCTGTTTTACGGCCTTCATAAATACACCAAATCATAACACTAAAACCCAGAAATGATAGGCTAATCACCTTGAAGCCATTCTGATCTCCCTTCACTTGCTCTAAATTCAAGTAATATTTGTTCTTCAAAGTGCTTTTTCTAATGAACAAAACATTACACAGGCTTGCACTGTCCCTTGACTCTGAACCCCTAGTGACATCTGATAGAATCAAGAAAAAAACAACAACACCGTTGTACCCAAAATGATTGTTTAAAAGGTGCCATTGATAACATTCAGCCACTAAATGTCATATTCTCCCTCCCCCGTTCCATTGCATTTACTTCACAACAAGTCATTGCTAGGCACTCACTGTTAATCTCAGCCATTTCTCTATTTTGTCCACACTAACTGACGACCTAGAGATACCACATGATACCAACGTCGTTTTACTATTGGCTCACAAGCCTTGTTAGAAGTGAGAACCAAACGTCTGATATCTTCCACAGAGATAAACAAAACATTCATTTTGGAGCCACAAATTTATTGAAATGATTACTTCACAATCAAATGTTATCTATAAGACCTTTAAATCTTGTTATGCCATTGCCTTTATTACTATTCATTTCACCGTATCATCCCAGCACATAATGCTCTCTCATCTGTCATGTTGGAATGTCTCCTTTTAATGTGGACTGTCCAATGTTTACCAAATCACCAATGTGTGATTAGATCAAAAATAGATTTTATTTCTCTGTCAAGTCCTTTAATACGTTGTAGACTGAGCGAACAACCAACACACGTTCACAATCTCTGACCGTCCGTACATTCATCTCTGTCACCCATTTATTCATTAGTAGGCCAATGACCTGGATGTTGGTTCAGGGTACGTACGCTCTGATGGCCGCTGCAGAAGTCACAGAACATCTGGAGAAGAGTGACAGAGCTGGCGCAATAGTGACAGGAGCCTGCCCGCTGCCACCTGGCCCAACCGGCAATAGGCCAGCTCACGACGCATCAGTTGGCTCGCATGAGGAGCTGACATGCAACATCCATCAAATGGACAGGCAATCTACACATCAAATGACCACCACCGAGTCATATTTACACTGTAAAGTGTTTAATATGACAGACAAAGGGCTTTGCAGCACCCCTATGAAACTCAACAAAGGAGGATTTTAAAACAGAGATACCCTGCGTTATCTCTGGGGCACCAAAATGAGCGAACAGGGAAGTTGGTGGACAGAAGGGATTTCTTTGATTTAATTTTTATTTTGCTTTATTAAGAGCCACATTTTTCCTCCTAGGATTCTTCTGTAGTAGTGATGCTACACATTTGCAAGCGATCCTTCGGCCATTCTCCGATATTGTGAGATGTCCTTCCAATAATGCTATGGTTCTCAATAAAAGCACAAAACAACACACAGCATGTGCTCTGAGCATTAGCTCTGTGTGTTGGCAAGAATCTGGCGGTACGATACGTATCTCGATACAGGGGTAATGATTCAATATATTGCGATATATTGCGATACTGTAAGCAAGGTGATATATGGCGATATTTCAAAAATCGAATTTTAGGAAACCTGTTCCTGTAAACTGTATAAAGAACACACCGCCATATGTATAAAATCAGAGTAAAAAAAGTTTTTAAGCAATCTAAACAGTGGAATTTAACAGTCCCTGTAACATCCAACATGATCAGACTACTTGTGTGCAATCTGAGCCACTGTCTTCCATACAGTATCACAAAATATTGTGATACTTTGATATTTTTTTACACCCTTACTGAGCATGTGCTGATTTGATCATTTTACAGTATGATTCAATTTGACAAAGTTATCTTATGTGATCTTTTCTTGATAGTTACTGAAACCTTTTCCAGATAATAAACTATACTATACTGTATAATACCAACAAAATGTTGGGTTGGCACTTGTTTATTCACTTTAAAAACGTAAAAAGAAATCCTGTCGTTGCACCAAATTTCTTTGATTCCTTCACCTTCTGCCTTGATAAATGTTTATTTACCAGCTTTCCGAAGTCTTTCAGCAATCCACAAGAGTGTTGTGTACATCAATACGGTAGTCAAGACCATACAACATTAAGGCGTTAAGAAAATCTACATGAACACACTGATTTCTATGGGATGAAATCATAAGACAAGCTACCTCATACCTACAACAAAGACAACAAAAAAAGTGTTTTAGAACTTGGGGAAAGTTTCAACCCTCTGCCTGTGAGTCTTTGTTTAAAAAGGAAACTATACTCGGCTTCCTTATGAGTGCCGACAGCTGCGTAGTGATAAACTTATCCAGCATACAAATCCCACCTTTTTAAGTAATGACTGATTGGAATTGTTGTCACAGTCCGGGCCTAAAGCTGCTCATACATGGAAAGCAGTCTAAGCTGAGCGCACAGATTGAGCTCAATAACAATGTGCGATATACTTTATCTGCTGTGTATATATGCGACCTTTAAATGTATGCCGTTTCCCAATATTCACATGGTATATATATGTGACTGATTTACATGAAGATATCGCTTAGCAACCAGACAATCGCCCTCTTAAATCTATTATTGCATGGTTACATAAACTGAAAACCGCCATCAATACAACACACACACACAGGTTCTAACAGCTGTAGGTGCCTGCAACTTCATTTGCACATAATCAATAATGCACCATCATAAGGAAAGAAAACACAGTATGCCATCTGGTATCAACAGACATAAAGATTGAGGCGGTTTTTAGTATACTGCGCCAGCTGTAGTAAATGTGATTTTCTGTTAACTGAACCTCCACTATGACCAAAGCTTTGACCGCAGTTCAACAAAAAAAGTAAGAGGCGGCGAAGAAAAAAGCAGAGCGAGCACAAATTTGTCACTGACCTCTGGGTGGACAGGTCTAGCCAGGGGTGCGGACGTTAACAATGTGATGTGGAAAGCTCCACGTTTCAACAGAATTTGTGCTTCTTTATCCACCACCACTGAGGCCATTAGTGGGTGTCATTTTTCTACCTTGAATTATCCAACTACATATTACAAAAAAAAAAGCCTCATTTCAACCCATATCGGTTACATTGTTTATATTCAAGGATTTTTAGAACAAAATGTTGCTCTGAAATCTCAAACGTTGGGTGGAAATTAAACAGCACAGAGTGGCAGGTTATGTAAAATGCGCAGGGAGAAAAAAAGTCAAGGTGGGCTAACAAGTCTGTGAGTGTATGCAAAATATTTGTTTAGACTGGTGTGCTCTGTGCTGAAATTGTGAAATAATGACATGCTTCTGCTGCATATTAAGGAAAATAGAGGGCCTGCCAACAACCTTGAGAAACAAAACTGAATCATTACTGCTAGCTGGACATTAAGTGGCAGTTTGATGAACAAATAAACTGGTTCAAAAAATGCAATCACTGGACACGGCATCTTTCCTCTGAAACCATCCTGTTTTTATTCTGAAGGGCAACTTGTTACAGTTAGCCTGGTAAAGTGACTCACAGCACCCCATTTGGCCACTGATTTCAGATGTAAAACTATAACACTGAGCAGGAATGAGTCTCTCTTTACAAGATATTTGTGATATTCCATCCATCCATCCATTATCTGTAAACACTTATTTTATTCAGGATGGCGGGGAGGGGCTGGAGCCGATCCCAGCTGTCATTGGGTGAAGGAGGGATACACCCTGGGCAGGTCGCCAGACTATGGCAGAGCTGACACATAGAGACGGACAACCATTCACGCTCACATTCACATCTACGGGCATTTAGAGTCAACAATTAACCTAATCTGCATGTCTTTGGACTGTGGGAGGAAGCCGGACAACTAAGAGAAAACCCACACTAATACAAAGAGAACGTGCAAACTCCACACAGAAGGGCCCCAAGGCAGGATTGAACCTGCGACCCTCTTGCTGTGAGGTGGCAGTGCTACCCACTGCACCCCGTGCAGCCCTACATTTGTGATATTAGAGACCCAAAATGATTTAACCCCTGACATGATATCCCAAACTATGGAGGACGGAACCTGCCAAAAAAAATAAATAAATAAATGACTTAATAAATAAATAAATAAATAAATAAATAAATATCTCATTAAATGTACCAAAAATATTAAAAATAAATAGATAAAATGTGACAAAAAATTATATTTCTGTTCAATTTGCTTTTTTATTTATATACCTTTGTATTAATTCCCCTAACTGTCTACTTTTCTATTTAATTTTCCATTTTATTTCTTTATTTATTTTTACTCACTTTTACATGTATTTATGTATTTTTGCATTCATTTTTTATTTATTTGAAATTTATTTTTTAAATGTATTTATTCATGATTAAATTGTATGTATTTATTTATGTATTCATATATTTCTGCATGATTTTCTCTTTGTATTTCTGAGAGTCGAGCAAGGGCCCGCAGAGCATGTTTGAGGTTCCGCATCCAGGGGTGCATGGACACACACACACAGACCCTGCAGACCTCCCATTTCATTTTTGATTTTTGGCAGGGGTTCCGTCCTCCATACCAAACTGCAATCAAACACGAAGCAGTTTGGTATTCTCTCAACGGAACTTGAAATGATACTTCAGTAGAACTTGGGACTTGCTTGTGATTTGGGATCAACCACTAAGGATTTAAGTCATGATTTGATTTGAGCATAAACATGACAAATACTGATCCAACTTTATCAACCATTCACCTACCTCGAGCTGTGCCGTCGAGTCTAGCTCGGCTCTCTTAGCCTCAGGCTCCCCGGGGAAGGGGCCGCGGAGAGTCTGCAGGAAGAGTGCTGCCTTTCTCTTCCTCTCTGCCTGGAGCTGTTTCTCCTTGGACTCCTTAGATGCCTGGGCCAGCTTCTCCCTGGCTGCGGCCGCTAGACGGTCCTCCAGTTTCTGCTTGGCTGAGGGGCAGGGAGATGAGAGGGTAAAAAACGGGTGAGAGATGGTTGGACGAAGATGAAAAACAAAAATTGTAGTCATTACCCCTTTTCTGTTTTTTACCGCAGCTAGATATACCTCTATTGTAGTGCTATGAAGGAGGAGAAGGTGATTGAATAGACAGAGAGAAGGAGGGAAAGAGTGGTTATGCTCTGATTTTCACCCAGCCGGCTTTCTCTTGACCAAATGGTCTTTGGAAGGCAAAGAACAAAAATAGAGAGAAGAGAGAGGAGAAAAGACAGAGAGAGAGAGAGAAATGTGTTTAACGAGTGTAAGAAACAAAAAGTATAGAGACAGGCAGGATGAAAAGTGAAGGACAAACAATAAAAGAAAGGATTTTGAGAGTAATTTTCCACTCTTACTGTCACATCTAACTGAGGTGATATCAGTGGCATTTTGTTTCCTGAGTTTCCAACTCCTGATTGACAGAGTTCCTGCTCTAAATGATAAGGCCTGAATAAGTCTCTGGTGGTGGGGTAATTTCATGCAATCCAAGGTTTATACAGACAAAGCAAAGTAGGAGGGAACATGTGGGTGGAGAAGAGGAGACAAGACATCTGAGTGAAATTGGGGGGTGGAAAAAATGTGCAGGGTTTTTGAGAGATGAGGAGAGGAGATGAAGTGACAGAGACGGGTGGGAGATAGAGAAGCAAGGAGAGAGCGCAAGAATGAGATGGGTCACAGAGAGAGAAAACGGGATGAGCGAGACAGAGAAAACAAGACGAGACAGTGAAGTATAAAGCGAATGCTTGCGGAAAGCAAGTTGTTGAAGTTATGCAACCGCTGGGGCTACTGTTATCTCTTCAGGGTTAAACATAGACTAGCTGCCGAGGCAAATCATATTTGAGTATAGTGTGAACAATAGCCAAGTGGAGCACAATCCGTCTGTACGCCCAGACAGTGACACGATGCACAGTCCCCGCAGGGTGAATACTGTATTTATACACTAATTTGACTCATGGAGGGACATCTTGCTTTAATTTCTTGTCAAGCATCGTCCAATAATATATATATCATTTCATATTTCGATAACTGATTGATCATTGAAGTCATTTACGGAGCAAAATGCCAAACGTTCTCCGGCTTCCAGCTCCTCATATGTTAGAATTTACTGATTTTTGCATTATTGTATAGTAATGACTAAAAACTTTCACGCAACTTTCACACTTTTAAGCAACTGATCCAAAAAGAAAAAAAGTAATTGACAATTTGATAATGTAAATAATCATTAGTTAAACCTGTAATAACAGTTATTTTTGTCCAGCGGAAACAAGTTGTAAACACTGACATATCATCACCACACACAGTCAATCTCCTTTTAGCTCTATTTTTGGTCTCAACCGACTCCTGAGGTAAATATCTGGCTCTCTGGCTGCACAATGCTCCACCATGTTCACCAGCTAGTCGCTAATTGTGTCTAACTGCTGCTTTGTGTTGAGCAGGCAGTGTGTTTTTAAGAGCTTTTTCAATGAAAACAGCGCCCGGAAACCACTCTTTGAGATCAGTGAGAGTGAACCCAAAACAGTCAAATTGCGGAGAGCTATTCAATGAATTGAAACTCGCTGTAAAGCTCTGTAAAGCTGAGGGGAGCTGTGGATTCAGGTAATAATTCTCTGAAGGTTAGGTTCATCACCATGAGCGACCTCTTTCACATTTTAACATTATTCCACATTGTCATTTGATACATTGTAGTATCCAATGATAGTCTTTGTGATCCACTCAATGAATGGACTACTAAAAGTATCTATATTTACATAGTGGGCAACCTCCAGGTCTGAAAAGTGAAGCCAATGCGGAAATGTCATAAACTTGCATTCTTTCTAATAGCCAGCAGGGGGCGACTCCTCTGGTTGCAAAAAGAAGTCTGATTGTATAGAAGTCTATGAGAAAATGAGCCTACTTCTCACTTGATTTATTACTTCAGGAAACATTGTAAACATGAGTTTATGGTCTCAATCGCTAGTTTCAAGTCTTCTTCAGTACAGCGTGATGTTCATTTAGTGAATTATGGTCCCATTTAGAGTCAAATAGACCATAAAGCAGGGTGGTTTAGGGCGTGGCTACCTTGTGATTGGCAGGTCGCTACCACGGCGTTGTCCGGTTTGGGAGATGTCTGTGTTTTCGGCTTAGAAATTTAACCCTTTTTCAGTGAATTTTTATGTTTGCTTGTTTGTTTAATTTTGTTGATTATAAGACTTTTGTATAACTCATAATGCTCATAATGCTTATTGAGGTGAGATTCTCAAATCTCAGTTTTGGTCGCTTAAAAATGTCTTATTCAGCCTTCGATTGTACTTAGCTCCACACCTCGTGTCACTTCTGGTTGCAAAAAACCAAGATGGCGACGGCCAAAATGCCCAAGTCGAGGCTTCAAAACAGCAGTCCACAAACCAATGGGTGACGTCACGGTGACTACATCCACTTCTTATATACACAGTGTATGCATTTACAATATACTGTATCTAACGTTGTCCCTGAATAGAATCGCCACATTGATTTAAGGTATTTTCAGCCTTCTGCCGTCACTATGAAACATACACTGCATGGGAAAAGTTTGCAGCAATCCAAACGATTCATGTACTTATCACTGGAAACCGCTTTTAGTGTGTGGCTGCTTTCCAGACCATCAATACAGATTAGCGTTCCGCTGTCTGCCACTGATTCTCCTGCTATCTGATCAAGTTAGGCCTGCTGACTGACAGCCACTTTGCCACACAGCAAAGCCAATTCAGTCAGCTATTTATTAGGCTTTTTCAGCCTCTTTCTCTGGCCGTCTGTCAGCTCGGAGAGAGAACACATTACACTCGGAGATTGTTCCACTGAACCTAAAAAACGGGGACCAGTCAGCAGGATTGGGGAGTAACGGAATATGTGGAATGCCGATACGTTTATTAGGATACAACAAAAAAAGACGTTATCAGATTACCCATACATTTAGTAAAAAATGGGGATTGTTAGGTTAAATACATTTTAAAATAAAGAACGATATATTTCCATGCACTGCGTACACATTACAACACTTGACACGAGTCCGCCTCTAACATTAGTGAAGAATGCTTTCACTGGGTGCAAATTTCGCCATTATATTGTAGGTTTAAGTAACTTTTATGAGTACAGTCATCCGAAGGCAGCAGGTATCGCTTCCATCTGCTTTTCTAACTGTGCGCACTGTCAAACCACAATTACGCACAGCAGATCTGCTGGTTACATTCTGTGCAACCAGCATCAGACTGTAAAATAACCACAGACCCCCCCTGTGCTTAAGTGCACATCAAATATGTCATTTTGATTAATTATTCTACACAGTTTCTTATGCAGATCAGGCGTGTTGGAGACTGACACACTGAAATTGTGTTGCTTACGGATGGACATCTGAAATAAGATGCATCATTTGAACGTGTTGAATAAAAACACTACACAGTAGCCGTTAAGTGGTAGTCAGCCCACGCTCAGTCTGTGGGCGTATGTGTGAGATTACTTCTCTTTTCAATTTTTGACCGAGTCAGCAGCAGCAGCTGAGCTTGTTGCGCTGCAGGTTAATGGTTGGCGGGTGATGTTGTTCCCCCTTTTCCTGCTTTACATTCAAAATAATGGTGAAATTTTAGCATTTCTTTTTTTTTTTTTTTTCCTGTCTTTATTTGCATATTTGGTATTGAGATAATCCAAACAAGTTACGTTACTTTAATATTGTGATACTTGGATTAGGTTACAGACTACATTTTTTAAACAGGTAATTAGCAATTGTATCAGAATAGATTTTTGAAGTAACCTTCCCAACCCTGCCCGTCCGGCCCCTTGATGCTGAAAAGTAGCACATTTTGTCTTAACTGTCTGTCTGTTCATCTTTCCAGGTTCTATTTTGCAGATGTCTTTCTGGTCTGAGAGAGATTCCTACACTTTTGCTTTGTCCTTCGAGATCTCATGAAACGTTAAGGCAGCCTCAAACTGTATTGCATCAGAACACTGTAGGTATTGTAAGTAGCAAGTTAATACTGTAGGAAATACCTTTAACTCAAGCAAAAGCTAGGTTACTCTATGGCCAGACAAAACATATATAGAGACATCTGTCATGTGAAATAACCAAAACTGTTGTGTCTGTCTTTGGCAGACAAGAGTGTATTCATGTAGGACCGCATCACTTGAATTAGAAGAAGAAGCTGATTGAGGAAAGTGCTTTTCAGGGTCTTTAAATTAGCACACAGTTCAATTACTTCATATACTACAAGATAAAGCATTAGCATGCTCACCACACAGAGCAAAACTACATCACCAAAATCATCTTTGTGAATTTAGTACAGCTCAATCCCAGCCTGGAATTTACAGACAAAAAGAGATGATAAGAAATCTGACAGAAATGTCTGGCAAGAAAGATATATATATATATTCTAGGGGAAAACTGTTGTAATATTGTTCTTTGTCATTTGCCTTTTTTTGGCTTTTAACGTATTGTAGCTTTCACAGGGGAGGCTTTTAGAGGCAGACATCTTGGCGCCTGCTCAAGTAATCATTGAGTCATTAGTATAAATCAACTCACACAGACATATGATGGTTATTTTTTTGAGATGACGGGACAAAACGTACTTTTCACACCTTCGATATAGAAGCCTAACATGTAAGGTCAAGTGGATTATTGATAGTCGCAACTTGTCAGCTTTTGTTTTGACAGAGATGTGAACACGTCTTCTTGGTATATTATGTTATATTTCAGTAGATTTGTCATCATTCAAAGGAGACATGCAGACGAAGGTGAAGCTGTCCAATTTTTTTTTTTTCAAGCTAAAAGGATGCAGTTGCATATTTTTTGGGGGGTGTGTGTAAAAGTATGACAAGATGCAATGAATCAACTTCAAGTACAATAGCTTCCAGCTCCCAGTAGAAAAGCCTATTACTTTTGAAATTAATAGCCAGTTATACATTAGAATATATGAATATTTTAAAGATGTGACTCTAACCTTGAAAATAAAATAGGGGAACATGAGGTAAAAGTTTAGCTTTCTGTAGAAAAATGGTTAAGATCACCAACCAAGCGGTGATCTCATTACATCAGCTGAGTTAGATTTGTCATTATATTTAAATACTATAGGTCCTATATAAAAATCCTGTAGTGTTAACCTCTTGCGGGACAAAGAAAGCTTTTTTTGTGCGTGTGTGCATTCTGACGTAGACCAATATGTCTGTTTCTGAGTGCAAAGTCACTGATGCATTACTTTAGTTTAGGAAAGACCGGGGAGAGCGAGTGTGTAATATTCTACAACCATGGCTGAACAAAAGAGAGAGACAAAAATAGGAGAGAATACATCTCCATTAGGCCTTTGGAGAGATATATGACTGTTGTTAGCTGTACCACACTGCTCGTATCTTACTGCAGGGTACGCCCTGTTGAGAGAATTTATAATTCAGACTCAATGGATTTATTCATCTCCACTCTTCCCCCCCCTCTTGTTTTTCCTCCAAATTCCAGCCCTCCCAGAAAGTAACAGCATGCCAGTGGGTGTGACGGAGATGTCTTGTAAGCACCTGTACTCAGCATATGCTGACGCGGAGGATTTAATTCTAGCGCAGCCACATTAAATGGCCATAGAGCTGAGAGGAAAAAAACGACCTCTGTCACAACCAACATGAGATGCTTCATCAACATGCTGTCTATCACACAGGCAGAATGAGGCTGACAATTACCTGAATGCACAAACTGACAAATAAAAACAGGGCAATAAGAGTCTAAATATCATCCTGTTTACATTTTAAACGTGATGTGTTCAACTTGAAGGCAATTAATAAAGTAAAGTGATTATTTCACACTCAAAATCTTGAACCTATTTATGTTTATATATTTTTTTGCTTGTCCTTTTCCTGAAAATTAAATGTTATTTTTTTCCCCCTGTATTAGTGTTGCCAGCATAGACTGTATATAAGAAGTGGACGTAGTCATTTGACGTCATCCATTGGTCTGTGGACTGCCGTTTTGAAGCCTAGAGTTCAGCATTTGGCCGTCGCCATCTTGGTTTTTTTTTGCAACCAGAAGTGACACAAAAGGGTGGAGCTAAGTACAACCGAATGCTCAACAAGATATTTTCAGGCGACCAAAAAGGTTATAATTAACTTTCATGAGCTGAAAACACACTGTATAAGGGTTAAAGTTGTAAGATGAAAACACAGACAACACTCAGACTGGACAACGCCGTGGTAGCGACCTGTCAATCACAAGTTAGCCACGCCCTAAAGCATCCCCTGCTTGATGGTCTATTTGACTCTAAATGGGACCATAATTTACTAAATGAACATCATGCTGTATTGATGAAGACTTGAAACTAGCGATTGAGAACATAAACTCATGTTTACAATGTTTACTGAGGTAATAAATCAAGAGAGAAGTAGGCTCATTTTCTCAGAGACTTCTATACAATCAGACTTATTTTTGCAACCAGAGGAGTCGCCCCCTGCTGGCTATTAGAAAGAATGCAGGTTTAAGGCACTTCCGCATTGGCTTCACTTTTCAGAACCGGAAGTTGCCCACCGGTTCCCAGATAACCAAATATAAAGAGGTACAGTGGCTTAAGCAGTGCAGGAGAAATATTTTTTAAATTTCCCAACAATCTTTTTAATATCATTACCTTGTTTTGCCTCCAACTCCTCCAAACTGAGGGTGGGTCTCTTCTCCTCCGCTGCACTGACCGGAGCAGTGTCCCGATCAACCGTCTCAGCCCCACCCGTCACAGCCGCCAGCCCCTTCTCCTCCAGCAACTTCAGACAAAAAATGCATAACAATTTATTGTTAACGTCAAAGTGCCAGAACATATATTATCAAGGATCAGTTTTCCATCCATACCAAATCAGCCCTAGATCTACGTGCAGTGCATCGACCGAGGCTGTACTCGACCTTGTCCTCGTCCGAGTCATCGTCCAATCGAACTCTGTTCTTCTCCAGCGGCAGCATGTCGTTCTCCTTCGCCTTGATGGCAAAACAGATGGGAGCAAAAGAGGCTGCGGTGGCACAGAGAGACAGACGGAGACGTGATTTAGAGGAGGATTCAGAAGAATACGTCTTCATAGCAGGTGGAAAAAAAGTGCATCATGGCCTTCTTTTTTTTTTGACAATTTTCAGAGTAAAATGAAAAATGCATTGACTAAAGCAATCAGGCTGCGACTTGACAATGACAAGTGCATAAAACAAGTTTGCAAGACAAGGAAGAAAGGAGAGAATGGAGGAAGGACTAAGAGGGGGATGAACAGAGAGAGAACAGAAAGATAGAAACGTAGGAAGGAGAAGCAGCAGAAAAAAATAGTTTACAAAACAAGAGACAGACATACACAGAGAGAAAACAAACAGGACAATACTCAGTACTCAAAATGTCAGATAGTAGAGACCCTCATTCCTTAAAGAAACAACCTTAATACAGGACTTTGATCCTTATTGTGGAAGGCTGGATATAGTTTACTTGTGCACTGCTCAGAGTAGTTATTAGTTTTCCTCTGGTCTGCTCCGTGACCTGTCGCCTCCTCCTCCCAATAGCCTGAGGCAATGTATGCCTTCATTTGCATATATGTGCATGTTTATGGGTCCCGCCAGCGTTGTGGCAAGCAGACTCTTTCATCTTTGCATAGACGTTTTCCAGCCTGATATCACCAAATTAAATTGCTAGGAAAAAAAAAATACCAACGGACTCACAAAGCAGCTAAACACCAATAATATGACACACACACACTCACATATATATACACACACACTAGAGTAAATATGTGCAAGTGTACTCACATATACACATATTTACCCAAAGGCTTTGCAGCTCATTTATCAAACGAATGAACCAAAGAAGAGGGAGTGAAAGTGGTACGGCATATTTTTTTTTTTCTCGTGTTAAGCGTCCTACCTTTTGTCAGCTTGGAGTCCAGGATTGACGGGTCTGATTGAAGCTTATCATCATCTTCATCATCATCATCATCCACTGTCTGGATGAAGGAAAAGAGAGAGAGAGAGAAAGAGAAGAGAATATACACTTTAAACTTATCTGAATCAATTTATGTAATACACAATTTCTACATATCATCTAAACTTGATTATATTTTTCGACATTGTTTCCACATTGTGGGTACACCAGGAGGATTTGGACAAGAGACAGATTGTGCTGAAAATGAGATTCCATGGAAACCTGCTGTTCTTCTTCATTTTAACATTATGTACTTCCACGATGGGTTGGAAGTACAGCAGTAATGTGCGCTAACAACTTGGTGTTTTTGCAAAAGTTTCCAAAAAGAAACATCCAGAGGAGCTACCTGTCATTCATTTTGTTTGTCCAAAAAACAAGAGAACACATCCGTGGTATGAATGCATCTTTGTTGTGTAACAAACACCGGTGGATGGATCTGAAATGTTAGGATGAGTCACTCCGCTGCATCGGTTTTCCAATTAAACTCAAACTGTTGCATTTCAATATTGTAATCTGCTGAGTTCTATCCACGGTTAAGGTTTGCACCTCTGAAGTTGCCTCCAACTGTGCTACGGGGAAATGATGCTCTGGAGGAACCAACAGGCAGAACAGAAATTTCTGGTTGTGTCCTAATGGATATCTTTAAGTACTTTTACATTTCTATAGCGGAAGCACGCCGAGGAGCTGAGCAGAATAGAAAAGGTCAGTAGACCATTAACACGAGCGGAAGACTCTTTTTTGAGTCGAGCCAATCTCCTAAGATGGAAAAATTAGATTTTCCGCTCAACTACTGTCAGTGCACAGTAATGGGGAGTAAGAAAAAAAAGGAAACAGTGGAAATGATTAACTTGTGCACAGCAGCAGTCTATAAAGGCAAGCTCACATTTTTGCCACTCTTAATGTTTATTTCAGGTCTCCCCTTCACTCACACATCAACATGAACTCCTCTTACACCTGCAGGAAAAAGACACCACTTGCTGGACTGTCACTGGTCTTTAAAAGGGACAGTGTGTAGGATTTGGCGATATCTAGTGGTGTGGTTGCAGATTGCAACCAACTGAGTACCCCTTTGCTCACTCCTCCCTTTCCAAGACTGCGGTAACGTGAGCCGCTGAGTGCCATTCAACTCGCTCAGAAGCCATCCTTACAATAATAACACTACTTTAGGAGCAATGGAAGTCAGACGGCGACCAGCAGTACCACGGTTTTGCATTCTGCGGCTCACGTTACCACACATTCACAAGGGTGTCGAAGAACTACGGTGGCCTCCAGGTAACGTAAAAACGCGGAAGGATCTCGCTAGAGCCAGGTCCAATCACAATGTCCCCCCCCTAAGGCCTTAAGCCCTGAACCCTCAGGGGCTTGACTGACGTCACCTAGTAAGTGGCTGAGTGTGAGAGGCTGTAAGGGCTTGAAATAGTATACTGGAAATATGAATGGGACACCAATTGTGGGTTTTTAATTTTCATTTTTTTACTGCCTATCTGACTTTTGGCCATACAAAACGAGAGGTAACTGTCAAAAAATATATTTATCTGTTTTTGTCAGACTTCATTAAACAAAATGAAATGAAATGGTTGATAAACAAACCAGGTGTGTAATATAGTATATATGTAAGCTTACATTACTCAGATTTTTTTTTTTTTGATGTACCATCTTAAATCCTTAATGTTAATATTTCTGTGTAAATTTAAATATGCCTATGGCTTAACACCCATGTATCATCCTCCTGGTTCCCAGCTTTCAAACTGGAACCAACATGGCGGCTCGTTTGGAAATTTTCTTCTCTTATATCACGAAAAATAGTTCACCGAAATGTGTTTCTGAAAACATTTTATGGGAGAAGTAAGCCACGCAGGTGCTGAATCTGTCTTTCATTTTGGATTGACAATGCTAAGTTTAAAAGGTTCCGTGGGAGTTTCCAGAGGCGGGCGAGTCGCGTCGGATGCCCGTGATTTGCTTAAAGTAGCCTAGACGCCCCGTCTCTCGAACTGCGCCGCCACGCTACCAGAATGCATTGAACGGCTGCTTACATAGACAATGAATGGGAAGCGTGGAAAGGACGGAGGCTGTGGACATGTGCCATAAATGTCGCTAATTTATAACTACAACACTTTAATGTACAGGGGTTTAGAGAGGTGGCAAGTTATGACGTCATGTAAATGATCCCATTATTTTACTGAATGGTCTTGTACATAGTATTTCAGTATTATTTGTTTGCTTTTAGTTCTTACTCAACCCTTACTTTAGCAGCTTACATAGCTTTAAACACCTCCAACTGGCTCGCTAATATCCCACTGGTCTGGTCTACCACTCCTCACATCAACATGTCCTCACAAAGCCCTTACAACTGGCTTGTGTGCACAGGTCAGAAAGACCAGAAGCCCTCCGTGGCAATACCTGTGGGCCGAGTGCCCTTAGCCGCTGATGGAATGAAAGAAAAGGGAAAAGTGGCGATGAAGCCAATGCCTCATGAGGTACATCTTACCATGTTTGAAGAATGCTTCAAAGGCAGCTTCCTATGCAGCTGTAATTGAACAGTGCTTTCAAAAAGTCAAAGCACTTTACCGAGGCCCCGGAGAATATAACGCCTAAAAAAAAAAAAAAAAAACTCTAAAATCAAATCAGGAGAAGCAGGAGGAGACTCACTCCAAACTATTCTGGAAAGACCTCTCCAGTTGGAGTTGCGCTCACATACACACCTTCAGTTTAACCTTTAGAATCCGTTGATTACTTGATTCAAATGCTTTGCTGTGTAGACACAGGACAGTTCAGAAGGTAATAATCCTGCACTCTGAATGAAAACACGTCCCAGCGTTTCATAGCGGGGCTGCGAAACCTGTGCCGGTAAGA
The DNA here is from genome assembly GCA_916701665.1 of Sebastiscus tertius. Classification (NCBI taxonomy): domain Eukaryota; kingdom Metazoa; phylum Chordata; class Actinopteri; order Perciformes; family Sebastidae; genus Sebastiscus; species Sebastiscus tertius. The sequence goes on along the minus strand of CAKAOH010015441.1, from coordinate 64,576 downwards.
GATCACAGGCTTTTAAAGGAATTTAAAATGCTTGCCGCAAATGAAAAGTGTAAATGACACAATCGACCCAAGAAGAGAGCTCAGCTCTACATTTTGGTAGATGGATGGATACTTTCATATATCCTGTGTTTGAACCTTCTCCAACTGAATTATACCGCTTTGTTTCCCTGACACTGATTTGTTCAAAAAACGACTTTATTCCCAACACAATTTAATTGTCAGCTCAATTAAAAAATAAATTCAACAATAAACAATGTTTTTGTTTCATTTGTTTATAAAAAAAAAAGAAGTAAATTAAGTGCAAAAGAAAAGCTGTCAGATAGTTAAACATCCAGCCAAAAATAGAACATCCTACTTTATGTGTTAAATTGAATCATTACGGGATAATCTGACAGCGGAGGGGATGAAAGCTGCCGTGCTGTGCCCAAATTAAATCGCCTTGTTGAGACTTTATTTAAACACCTTTAGTCAGTTGTGGAAGAAGTACTCAGATCTTTTACTAAAGTAAAAGTAGCAATACTACAGTGTATAAATACTCTGTTACAAGTAAATGTCCTGCATCCAAAACATTACTTAAAAAGGGACTGTTAACTTTGTAAGCGTATAAATGTACCGGGTCGGGACGCATGCGCAATCTCATATGCGCGCTCACGTGTGGCCGGAGCCTCGTCTCCTCTGCCTGCTCGCCTTCACTCAGACAGAGCATGCGTTCTCGTGTACTGGCTCCACCTCTACACATGAACGCGCGCTCACTCCACACTGCAGGGGAGTTAGTAGCTCTGAGAATATCTAGTGAATGTTCAGTGGACGTTTGTGCAGAAATAACTGCTGCAGCTCCTCCAGAGAGAAACGTTACCGTCTCCCTCCTGCGCCCGCAGGGAGACACCGGGTGCCGGCGTCACGGTTCGCGTTTCTCTCTGCTGAGCCCCGTCACTTCACAAGACACGGAAAACCTCTGTTGGTGCGCGCTGTGTCAGTGAAGGCAAGCAGGCAGCGGAGGAAGGTTTCCGGTTGCCGGTGTCTCCCTGCGGGCGCAGGAGGGTGAGGCAGAAAAAGCCAACACTGGGATCAGATCTAAATCATGTTCATGGAGAGACCTCTGTCTGGTCAGCTAACATTACTGCCAAGCAGCTGAAATATAGAGTGATATTGTGGTTTTAGCTGACGTGTGTCTCTTCACTGTTTTGAGCGATGCTCGTTCAGGTCTATTTAGAGTGAGCAAGCGCGAGCCCGACGCTGACTTTCGCTGACTTCACGGCCACAGGTGTCGCTGTTAACAAGCAATCCTGAAAGTTACAAATAGTCCCTTTAAGTAAAAGTAGAAAAGTATTAGTTTCAGACTATACTTAAAGTACTAAAATGAAAACTACTCATTACGCAGAATGGTTCATTTATATTATCGCATTATAATTATTGATGCATTAATGTGTTGGTAAAGGTGGGGATAATTTGTTCACTTAAACACATTAAACCCAGCATAACAACATAAATCAAATACTTTCTAAACAGAGCAGAGCAGAGCTCTCCAAACAGGAAGCAGACACGTCTTTCGATTATTTGGACTATTATACAAAAACTCTCCTTTTTAGACGACAGTTTTATCCACTCCTAAAGTGCCACATTCTGAAGATTTCTAAAGATCGCATCGATGCGTACACAAAGCAACGGCGGGCCCCGCATCCCGCCTGCCGCCGTCTTGCTTTGACTGATTTTTTTAGCCCTTTTCTCACTTTTTCATTAACTACGAAAATATAAATAATAGCACTGACTGAGAGCGGCGATATCTGCATCCCATTACCCCGCAGCACAAATCACAAACACGAGGCAGGTTTCTCATAGAAAAAAAAGCCGAGCGGCTGCTTGTTGGAGCAGCCTGAGCTGTGTCATAATGGGCCACACTCCTCTGCACTCTGACAAGCTAATGGATTTGATTCGTCAGAAGACAAATTGCTCCTTGCAAAAACTTTTCTCGCTCGCTTCTCGCTTTCTCCTCTCTCACTCTGACACAAAGCAAAGACTCGACAAACACTGAGTAAATGCAAGTATACGTAGGCATGCATATACAGAATATGCATATGTGAGAAACATCTATTCATCCATCTACCCACCTAGCTATGTGACTGATAAAAACACATATAATTTCGTTGTCTGATTGGGATGATGGGGCTCCTGTACTCTTATAAAAACTCTGTGAATATAACAGACGACTGAACACAAAAGCTCAGCTATGAGACCTGAAAAACACTCGAGCTGAGCGTGCATTTTGGCAGATTCTTGTCAGAAAACGGTTTGCCCTCAGTGAGTGAACTTTAAATTAAATAAAAATATGTATTTACAGAAAACAGCAAGCTGAAAAGATGAGGGCTAAACTGCCGTTTGGCTTGTCACATCTTAAACCTGGCTTGAGAGGTTTTCAAATATCATCTGCGTTATGAACAGTTGTATAACCCGACTAGAAAATGTATTTACCTTGGAGTTTATTGTTGAATAATTGCAAAAAAAAAAGCATTTCTAAAGCCTTGAACTCACTCAGATGCCTGCTGAATATGCTACAATATACAAAGTCCATTCATCTTCGATGGTGTCATGAGATCAGATTCTAAAGCGACCTTGGCGGGAAAACAGGTTGTACTTTGAAGGAGTTGAGCTCATTGCTCGCTTTCATTTTGTACAGAATGTAACATTTATCACCAGAACAGAGAAAATATGTGATGCATCGCTTGTCCTTGAGTCTATTCAAAAAGTAAAGTTGAAGCAACCAAACATTTTGACATTCTTCAAGTTTAGCTGAAGGAAATATGAGGCTTCAGCAGCCCCTGAGTTCATCAAATCAAGTGCATATCTTCCAAATTTACTGTATTTTTTAAGTATAAAATGTCGTCTTTGTGTTGCTATCCTTCCACCACTGTCTGGGAAAACACAAAGAGGGAATTCTCTTACCTAAAAGACAAAATTTTAGAGTGTCCACATAGCGTTTTTTTTCTGAGCGCTGCCTATTTTTCAATTGTTCCGCAATGAGGAGAGAGTGTAGACAAAGAGCGATGCACTCAGTGTCTTTTTCAGAGCGCTCCGACATTTTGTGCGGCCATCCGAGCACTTCTAGTTGAAAAATTGTTCAGAAAAGGCTCTGGTGTCGTCACTGTGAATGAAGCTCTCTCCAACGCCCTGCCAGCGCTTTTCTGCCAGAAACAAAATGCTATGAGGACACTCAGCCTAAGGGATATTTACTTCAAGGAGCTGGCAGTCATGTGCAATATCCTCCCTTCACCATAAGTGCAGTCGCAACGTACTCTCACCCCAACTCGTCATGTACTGACGCTTTGTCAGACCTCTCGGCGCCACTCTTTTCGGTCGCAGTAAACATGTGCTTCATGTTGTGAAGTAAACAAAAACACATGGTTGGGCTTAGAACTACTACATTTTTGCCTTGTGTTTGTTGGAACCATCTTCATCTTCACCACTGCACTTTCCCTGAGCATTTAATATTGACGCGAATGGGTTTACATTGTAGTTAATGGAAAGCCCGGTGCGTCTCATACCCACGCCTTAAGCCTGGTTTGTGGTCGCCGTAGTGAAGCCGGCGTGGGAGTTGCGCGCGCCAGAAAATGATGTCATCACAGCGCTCACGTGGTGCGCGAAGGCTCCGCAAGTTGCAGCAGTGGTTTGGTCGTGCATCTCTGAATTTGTGTAACTACGCGCTTTTCGTTTCAACATGAATGCCTACGAGGGAAGACTGGTCGAGCTGGTTGGCCTGTACAGACATCTTGTACATCTGCTCATTGAGAGACCACAGGGACAGTCACGTGTCATTAAATACTTGGAAAGAAATGGGCAACACACTGGGGGGAAAGAAGAGGCTTTTTGCCGCAGGCTGTGAAAGAATATGAGAGATCGTTTTGTAAAAGCTAAAAAAAAAAAAAAAAAAAAAAGGTCTCATGGAAAGAGTGACAGAAAGTAATTTTGACTTGGAGGTAAGCAACAGTCATAATAACAGTACACAAATGCAATGTTTGGCAGTACGTCGGTGTTTACTGTTTACTACTGTTGCCAAGCAGCCTACTTCCCTTTCCGGTACCACTCGTTGACTTCCTGCTTATCCGCAGAATATTTTGTTTGTACGCCTACTGGCATTTCAGAACATATTGCAACGAACAACGTGCTGAGCATAAACGCCTCTGTGCGTGCTTGCAGTGCGCGCACCATCTACGGACGCCCACGGTATCTCACGCGAGTACAAACAAAGCTTTAAGCGTCGGTATCTAACGCCGACAGCTGTGACAAAACCCCTGTATTTGACGCCCTGGGAATGAGAACGGGCTGGCAGTCGGTGTGGGGTTCTATTATAAACATTACAAGTATATAAATGAACTATTCTTTTTTTTTTTCTTCTCCAGGGTGTATATTAAATAAATTACAAAAAGCAGGTGTTGAACCCAACCTGAAGGGGAGAGAAAAACCACAACTTACCCAGCACGATTTCAAAGACCGAGGGGAAATCATAAATTAACAAAATGATGGAAGAGCATTCTGTAAGATTCAGGGGCACCTTAAAGCCAAAGGGGAATGTATCCCAGGAACCAATCATTCCTGACCATGGGGAATGTGTTACTGGTTAACCGATACACCATGCAGCATATGATGTACGTGCCACTGGGGAGCTCGAAACAAGGGAGACTAATTGGAATTACATCACTTGCAGAATTTTGAGCCTTAAAAGTCTTGAGACTGGATTAATATTTAAGACAGAGGGTTTTTTTTTTTTTCTAGTGTATTGCTCTGGTGCCCAGTAAGGGGGCTGGATCCAGCTTTCTGACAATCCTCAGTCGGTTAATCTCTCCCCTGCTCTCTGTGTCACTCTCATCCTTCATTTCAATATTTTAGATGAGGATACCTCTAACTAAAGCACGGCGGGTCCCTCGCCTTATCAGCAACAGAAAAACGGCTAATTTCAAGGTTGACTGTAAGTGCGGCGAATGCTTAGACAACCTTTTTCCCACGTCTAAACGCCGGCTGCAAGTGCTGTTAAACATAATTACATACAGGTGTGGAGAACAGCGAGGTTGATGACAGGAGACAAATGGGGAGAGCAGTGTTTCTCCGTGGTGTGAAGGTCATCTGTGGGTTTTTTATGCGCTCATACCGAGCATCTACTGAGCAACAGAATTAAGAAAAACGTAATAAAAGAAATAATGGCTATTACATAACATTACGAGAAAACAATATATAACAATGATTATTTCTAAAATGTATCTCTCTGGGAACGTTTTTGAAAATTGTGTACTCTATTAGCGTTATTTGAATTTGATTTTTCGCCCCCATCCCAGCACTAAATAAAGCTATTCCTGCAGATTTCATATATGCTTGTTGGTCCTCCAACAGTTTTGCCATCCCATTCTCTACACAGATATTATTTCATTCCAACAGCTCTGCAAGCAAATTTTGGTTCTGTGGGTCTTCATGGCAGATTTTATTATTTTTTTTGCTTGATTGATAGAAGACTTATTACACTGACCTTTCTTTTCTGAAAAATGTACTTAAACCGGCTTTGTGAAACTCCTCTTCAACAAGATCCAAAAGACAGCAGTGTTATGTGCCACTTGGGAAAGCTTTATCAACCTTTTCAAGGCTTCATGTAGGAGTTTTTTATTATTCATATCAGCCGTGATAAAACTAGTGGCGGAACGGTCACCATAACCATTAGAGTTCATTAACTGTGGGCCATATCAAAGTTCATGGCAATGCGGTAGTTTGTACTGGTCAACTGTATCAAACACATTCAAGGACCGAAAGGTGATAAAAACATCTTAATGCGAACTTGTTTTAACGCCACAAATTTCTTTAACGCAACTTGCGATTTTTTAGGTTGTAGCGGGCTCCTCTTATCATATGAAACTAGAAAACCTAAGGAATCCATTGGTACCAACCATCTCATACTAGCTTGTCGCGAAGGAAGTTAAATAACGCTCCAAACTTGCGCTAAATTTTGGCGAGGAAAAACTGGCATGGCCATTTTCAATAGGGGTCCCTTGACCTCTGACCTCAAGATATGTGAATGAAAATGGGTTCTATGGGTACCCACGAGTCTCCCCTTTACAGACATGCCCACTTTATGATAATCACATGCAGTTTTGAGCAAGTCATAGTCAAGTCAGCACACTGACACACCGACGGCTGTTGTTACCTGTTCGGCTTGAGTTTGCCATGTTATGATTTGAGCATATTTCTTTTATGCTAAATGCAGTACCTGTGAGGGTTTCTGGACAATATTTGTTAATTGATTTCCAATAATAAATAGATTATTTGCATACAGCAAGCATATTTGCCCACTCCCATGTTGATAAGAGTATGAAATACTTGTCACATCTCCCACTGAGGTACATTTTAAATAGATACAAAATGTGTGATCAATTGCGACTAACTATGGACAATCATGTCATTAATCGCAATTAAATATTGTAATCGATTGACAGAAACACACACACACGCACACACACGTATAAATAAAGCTCGTAATACCTCTGTAAAGTTTCTTCCTTCCTTCTGCATGAAGTAATTCTTCTTAAATTCGTAATAGGTGTTGTACTGATGCCAAGACTGCAGAAAGTCAAACCTACAATAGACAGAGGGGAGAACACCTACTGCATAAGATGAGAGGTGAGCACTTCATAAAAAGATAAACCAGAGGATGATGAAGAGCTACTGCAATATCTGAAGGGAAAGTTACTGATAAGAGTTCCTAAAACCCAAGATGTGACCGGAGCAACAGATTTATTTCTGGTAAGAACACTTACCGTGGATCATTCTTGGCACGGACACTGGACTCAAACTTAACACCATTCCTCGCGACATACTCGGCCAGCTTGTCTATGACTGGCTGGGTGTCAGGAGGTGGGGGGATGATGGCTGCTGATGCTGGTGCGGAAACTTGAGCTTCGGGTTTTAAACTGTTTTTCGGGGGGAGGGGGGAATTAAAGATGTTAAGGTGAGGTGTGATCTGTTCTGACCTTGGTCTAATTTCTCTATCAAATTACAGTGTTTTAAATGTAAGTGATTGATTTCTCATACCCTATACCTTGAGCAAATAATGCTAATTAAGCTTTTTAGTTAAAAACATTGTCTGTATTGGTCAGGTTTGCCAATAAATATATCTCCAATAAATGCATCAATATACAGTATGTTTAACAAAAAGGTTCATACTTGATTTTTGAATAGGCAAAATACCAAAAACACTAAAAATGCAATGACATTTTAAATGCCAGGGATGTCCATTAGTCCCTACCTGGTTTCTGGTACAACAGCAGGAGCGGCAGCAGAGCTGGTGACCTGAGAGGGGGCTGTAGCTGGTGGTGCCATGACAATAGTTTCAGGAGGGGTGGGTGTAGTTGTCAGATTAGGCAAAGCCTCAGAAGACGTGGGGGGAGGCATGACAGCTGAGGGCATAGTGGTATAGTAGGAGCTGGCGTCTATCCCCGGTGGAGGCGGGGCCAAGCAGAACGTTCCGTCGGGAAGCATGTAGTACCCGTAGTACATCGCTGTTGGGAAGAAATGAGAAGGAAATTACTACATCGACTTCCTTTTGATAAATGTTTCAATCGTGCCTGATGAGGAACAAACAGTTCCAGTTACTGTTACTTCATGTGGACATAAACTGCATAATATAATGCCACCTTTTTTTTCCACAGCCATGTAATAAATACTAGCTTTGAGAGGATTGTAATGTTCTCTTTTTGTTGAGACTGTCACAGTTGTTGATTCAACTCTGCAGTGAGCTTAAAGGGATAGTTTGGATTTTTTTTAAGTGGGAGTGTATGAGGGACTCGTATGATGGCACGCCCCCAGTTTGGAGAAACAAACAGTAGTAGGGGCACAGGAGTGAAGCAACTTACTGATGTGAAGGGGGCCAGCAGCAAAATGTATTTTAGCCACCTAAATAAAAAACAATATCCGTTCAAGTGTACACTATATTCAAAATATTCTCACCCCTTTTACCTTGCCGTCAGACAGCCTTTTCCGGCAGGGACCTGAAGCTGTTATATCCATCAATGCTCTCTTCAAGGCCACCAGACTCCATTGACAAAAACAGTAATTTAACCTTGCAAGACACGGAAATTGCTGGTCTACCGCTGACTCAGTCACACAATAACACAAAGAAAGTAACCGAGGCAGCGGTAGACCAGCGACTTCTGTGTTCTGCGAGGCAAAAATGACTGTCTTTGTCAAAAGAGTCTGGTGACTTTGAAGCAGCCCCCGTGTCCACAGCAGTACATTGCTTTGCTCCCGTGCCCGTTCTCCTGTCTGTTTCTCCAAACTGGTGGTGTGCCGACTGCCATCTACTGTAGGTAATAGACTATGGATAAGTACCTCATGCAACCCCACTTCAAAAAACTAGCCCTTTAAAAAAGGCAATAGTTTGTTTTGTGCTGTTCTGCTTTACAGTGTAGGATTTTAATCTTGCGTCAATTCCCTGTACAGTTTGAGTTGAAAAGTGAGAAGTACAGATAAATAATTGTTTACGTTTTACGTGAACGTTATGGTGTGTTCACAACAGTTAAGGGATGATTTACTAATTCATCTCAGAGAATTGTCATGGCAATCTTTCTATTTCAACCTCTGTGAAGAGGAACATCAACAGGCCAGGGAAATAGCCATCTGCCACTGGAAATAGAAACTGTCAAAACCAAGCTTGTTTAGTGAGCCTATAAATAACACAAAAAAAAACACGCCACATTTGTGCTCAGCCACTGTGTTGAAATACATTTTCATTGCAGGAAGAGCTGGACAACGATATAGCCTTTTTGTGACCGCAGCAATGTTTCCCTTTTGAGGTATTAAGCTGATCTGGTTTGTCTCTTTTATTGTAAATATAAATGCGAGCTTTTTGCGAGGTTGTTGTACACACTAGCGTGCAATCTGCAACATTTGACATGTAACTAAGTGACAAAAATGAATCAAACTGAGCTAATTACTGTAAGTGCTACTGCAGGAGCTTGCTTTCAGATTTCCTGTTTCTTAAGACAGTTGAAAGTATTCCTAAGGGTGGACAAAGAGCTGCATTCAAACTGGCCGCTGGACAGCAGCACATCAGTGTGGTTGTTGTGGTCAGACCTTGAGAGTTAAGTGGTGTAAAAAGTGTTCATTATATAGCTGTGATGGGCCTTCTGTTGCGGAAGCTTGCTTTGTGTTGTGTTTTATGTACTGCGCTGTCCTGTTCGCTGTCAAGCCATGTTTTTATGTTACATTTAACGTGTCCGTCGCAGTAATTAATTTGAATCAGTAGAGGGGAAAGGAATAGAAATCAACATGTGACCTACGTGCAAAAAAGGGTCATTTCCCTTATCAGGGGGTTTGTATTACAAAGAGTCTTTATTGAAAAGACAGAGAGAGGAAGTGGACGGGGGGGGGGGGGCGGTGGGACAAAATAAATGGTCAGTGTCAAAGAGGAGACAGTGTGATATTAACACATTAGTCACTGAGCTGGTTGACTTTAATGACACATCCAATTTTCTCCAGTCAGGAAAAATGGAAAACCACAGGAGGAGCTTTCATTTACAAACGTGACACGTGTTACAGTTGATATAAAGACTTAAGATGTAGAAGGTCAGAAAGGAAATTCATTTGGTCCGATAGATATATTATCCATAGATTAACTTTAATGTTGAAGTTAGCTGGCTTTTTTTTTTTTGGAGCCGCTCTTATTGTCAGGTCTTTAGCATACTCATATCTATTAAGGGTTCAAAGGGAGTGATTAAATACAGTAAATTAAGGGAGGTAATCCAGTACAAAAGAGGTAATGGAGCAACTTATTATCCACGCCCTGTATTAACATCATAAGTGGCAAAACTAAAATGTTCAAAGCACAAGAGAAAGCCATTGGACCAAGCGTGGCATAGCTACACGGACGGGCAAATTAGCAGCCCACGTTTTGAGCACCAACGCATATCAACGGCATTAAGCGGCTAGGTCATCCACAACCAATTTACTAACATCAACAGCCCTATTTCCGCAGCAAAGATCGGGTCAAAGGACACCCTCCACAACTGTCTCGGGGATGAATAAATTGCAGTAATGGACAAGTTAACACTCGCGGGTCAGCGGGGGCCAATGGCCGTGGGTTTATTTGAGCAGTCATTTCAGGGGAGGATGAAGACATACATGGAAAGAGTACTTAAGCGGAAAATGTGAAGAATAATGTGGAGTGTGGGGGTGGGTGTGACTCATCGCGGACGCATATGGCCTCGCATACAGTATACAAAGTCAAGCCAGGCATTATTTTTGAATTTTATGGAGGTTTTACAGTATGTCATTCATTCGAAAAACGGAATTTCAATGTCATCTTCGGTGACGTTTCAACAAAATGTCAAATACTTCATGTATGGGAATGATCAAGGCATTACATTAGCCTCAATACTGTTAGTCATAGTCATGTGATTTTCTGAATTAGCTCATAATAATACAATTTATCAAGTTCTGTGTCTAAGAGGCAAGTAGTTGTGGATTTATTTTGTATTATTATTTTAACTAAGGTTATCTGAGGGCAATTAAATACGGTGAAAAGACCTGTGCTGTAATTTTGAAAAAGACATTTAAACCCCTTAGGTGTAAAATCAGAACATTTCTGGCTTTGGTGACTCCTAGTAGTGCCAGTGACAGAGAGTAATGATCTTGTGTCAGTGTCACGCAAAGAAGTGACTCCTTGACTTTTGCATTAGGTGTTTTCGGACCAAACAGTTCTGGGAACTCCCTGAGAGGAACTGCCCACTGGTGAGCTCCCCCGAGAACGACATACTGTACCTTCAAGGGCTTTTTGTCTGCTTACATTCGCACAGCCAATAAGACCGCTGAAGTGACGTATGCCATCGCGACGGTTCCACAAGCCCTTTTAGCTTTTTTTGCTAGTATAAGAATAAACAAACAACTCTATTATATGTCACGATCATATAAAAGTAAGCCAAGTAACCGTGGCGAAAGTCTAATCGGCCATCGTTCTTCGGCTCATTGGATGTGCTTTGTGCTACTGGGTTAGCATTCGTGCTACTGGGTTAGCTCACTGAGCAGCAGCTCTCACGCTTTCGTTAGCACACCCCAGTTAACTTCTGCACTTTACTGTTGGTTCATTTTGTCCGTGTTTTCTTCCATTATTTTTAGTTACGACCTGTTGATTGTGTTCTGTGTATTCCATTGTTTTCATGGCTAACGGGCTTTTAAAAATGTCGGTTGCAGGTGCTGCATTAGCTCGTGTGTTTGACCAATCACCGCACACTTATGTCACTCACAGTTCCAATTGTGCTAGGAGAGTATCTACTCTGAAACCGTGTTCTAAGAACTACTATCGATCCTAATTATTGCGGTGCAGACACAATAAAAATGGGGGTTCTTAGAACTATGAAAAAGTTCCTCCAGTCCGAAAACACCTATTGTGTGTGTTACACTTCAAACTCACTTTTTAAAAGATCAAATTTTTTTGTTGGGAGCACTTATTGTTGTTTTGGGGCTGTGCATAGGATTTGCCTTACCTTTATATTCCGGTACATCCATTTAACTTACTTTAGACATTTGTCAAAGCATGTGAGAGAGTGCAATTCTTGAGTGGGACTATGATGAGTATGCTTTAATTTTTGACAGCTCTGATTATGCCTTTAATGTAATATACACAACTTCTAAAAACAATGAGGATACATTCAAATCAATACGTTGCTGTGTTTTGATCCCCTTACGAGATTGCGGTCTGTGTTGCTCATGTTATCACACCTTCTCAGGCTCTGGCAGGTCTAATCCAACTGTTGCTTACACCAAGGACATGCATCAATTTAAGTCTGACCTGACCCAGAGCCCAGGTGGACTAGAAAGTGTGGACCTGAGAGCTGGTTCGGGTCAGGCCCTCTGGTTTTTCAGGAGGTGCGGTCTGCCCCAGAAACACCTCTAAGCTCAATATTACTTTGCTGAAAGGCATTGGAAAAATGCCTTTGCATCAATTATAGACTACGGTCAGCATTAAGTAGCGGAGAGCTGTATTGAACAACCAGCATTGGCGGAACACTATAAGCAGAAAATGGTCCAAAAGGAGGAAGTTAATGCCAGTTTTCTGTGGTCGACAGTACTCTGAGAAAAGAAATCCATTTTTAATAGCTGAAGACAAAGAAGAGACACCTTACTTGGCTGTGAGCAAAAAACAGACGGAGATTATAAAGTAAAGACGGAACAAAATAAAGTATAGCAAACCCAACATGTGATGGAAACTAGAAGAGTCTTTTGTTCTAAAATAAAAAACAAAAATCTCTACTCACGGTCAGCAGAGTACTGCGCTGGCGTGCTGGTTGGAACTGGGTCTGTCACTTCCTCTGGCTTGGTCACCACTGTTGCTGTGCCATTCCTTTCCTGTCGGGCTTTTCGTACAAGTGCTGCCAGAGGATGGTCTGGGTCCATTACTTTTAGAGGCTGCAGATGAAAGAAAAAAAAAAAAAAAAAAAAATGGCCAGTTTGGTAAAACAAAAAAAACAGTCTATCACACCATTGTGTTATTTTTTCTGTAAAGGAAAAACATAAGAGATCACAAAACTTGAGATCATGCCACATGCATATTACAGGAGACGGAACCATTTTACAGCAATAATATCATATATGCATTAAATATTCAAAGCTCTCTGAAGTCAGAAAACCGTGAAATGCCGTGCAATATTAAAGCGCGACATACAGAATTTAATAGTTAACCCCATAAAATATGAACTGTGAATCCTTAGTAGAAAATTAGAGTAGCTGATTTGAAAAGGGGAAAGCTCTCTTGATGGGAGGCAACTGTCGGACAGCTTGTTATTAAAAAAGGAGCTCATTATGTTCCTTTAAAAAAACGACATGCTTCCGTGCTTCTTTCTTGCTGCTCTGTCAAAGACTAATGGCTGTCCTGACAATGCACATGAAAGTACTAACAAAGAACTGTAACAGTATGAAGGGCAGGGGAACCAGAATATACTGTAGTTATTAGAGAATGCAGTCATCAGACATGAGCAGAACTGACAACATGGATATGTAATTTACATGGCACAGGCTGTGGTCGCCTACCAGTTAGAATTGCAGCATACTTTTGCAACATTATGTGAATTTGCAACACTTTTTCTGTAAAAGATTTGAATAGGTTTGCGCAAGCAGAGAACCAACGCCGGGATCCTTTTGACCCAGAGCAGCATCTGGCAGTCAAAATGTAAATTGTTGTATAGCCTAAGCTACTTATAAACTATTTTAGTTTCCTTTTAGTGAAATGATCTGAGTGAATCTTCCTCTTGTAAACAGTTATGCATTGTAAGCTATATGTCTAGGGCTTTTATTGTGAAAGGTAAGAACGGAAGGAGTGGATCTGGTCTGTGCTGCCTTTTTCAAGGTTTATATTGTACGTTTTGAATAAGTCTGGTCTGCACAACGTGATTGTTTGACGCATTTATTTGCGGTGCGAAGCTCAGAAAAGTCAGCCTTGTTCCAAAAAATTAAAATAAAATGTTTTTTCACAGTAAAATATTTGCGTTCTGTGTGAAAAACAACAGGTGATATATTGACATGCGAATTCATCGCACAAAAAAAAAACTACCGCCGGTGTGTAAAGACCTTTAGATGAGCAGCCTATGGTCACTGTCCGAATGAAAACCATTATCCTACTTCTTAAGCTACATAAGTAACATAACATACTTGTTTAAAATTCCTGAAAAATCGCCTGAAAATAGCTCGAAGACATAAACTGGGCTGTTTTTCTTGATTCATTAAAATGTGATGTTGTGGTGATGCATGGTTTTCACAGGTCGAGTAGCAACTGTAGCCAACAGGTAAAGCTCCACACTGGGTGGGCCTGCATTCTGTTTACATTACCTTCACCAGCTCCTCCAGGCGAGAGCACCTTTTAGGGGCAAACAGGCTGGGATGGAGGTAATTGCCATCCCCATCCTCGTCTGAATCATCAGAGTGGGATTCTACAGCAAGAAAGCAAAACAAAGATAAAGTGATGAAGATATGTAAGTAAAAAAGTGTAATAACTAATGCAGAGTGTTGAAGGTTCTTCTTGCATTCTACTGTTCTGTTTGCTTGCCTATGTTTTACCGATGTGATATTTCTGCACGGACATGACCATCTATGGATTCAGCGCCTGCGTTTCTATAACTCACCCTGCGACTGCTCTTGCTTCTTGGCGGAGACGAGGTTGTATCGACCTTCCTTCATGGCCCGCAGGATGTGTTTGTAATAAGGGTTCAGGTAGTGGTCAAAGCGAAGAAAGTCAAACTGGGAGTTGCCGGACTGCTTAGCTTTCAGGACTATCTCAAACTGAGCCCCCTGCTGAGACACAAAGTTAGCTGTCCTCTCAATGATGTTATGGGTCTTGATGGTCGCCGGCTACAACAACAAAAAAGACAAGAAATGAGCATTAATGTTTTAAACTGAATATATTTAATGCAGGCAATGATTCCATGACCACGTTTTTAAATGTGCAAAAACAGGAAATATTTATCGTAGAAGCACTCTTGAAGCTCAAGTAAAAATTGTGAAAAATAAAAGAATTAATGGGACATAACAGGAATAAAATGGAATTACAGTGGTTATTTGCTTGGGCTGTATTTACCATGTCACATCCAGATAGAAACAAACCTTTCACCATATCATAAAACAGACATAATCCTTTCATTTGCCAAATAAATCCATTAATTATTTGTCAAATACACACAGTGTGTAATGTTTAAAATGACTAATATTAAAAAAAAAATAAATAAAAAAAAAATGTTTTACAATAAAGAATGAATGAACTGTGTATTTTGCTTTAGGCTACAATCTGCCTGTTAACTGAAATATCATATATTCACTCCGGTAATGTAATCAAAACTGACATGGAAGCATGTAGTCCTCTGGCTCAGACAGTTCAGTAGTGTTGGCAGAAGTGTGGGCTGCATATGTGATGGGAGAATGCACTGTGCATGCAGAGGGTTATAATTTGAATTCCTATTTGATGGGATGTTAATGAGTGTGTTGCTGAATGCAGTGTATGGTTACATCTCAATTAAATGGACATACGTTTAACCGAAACCTAAAAACCAGTGTGGCTTTTTTACGTGCATTTCCCTACGATTTTTTATATTGAAATTGTGTAAAATTCCCCGAGCCTTTTCCGTAAAATGTACCTCCCCTTTGCAACCCAAACAACTCATAAGAGTGACTGAACCTGACAGCTGCACATAACTAATTAGGATGCAATGCACAGTTTATGAATGGCTTCTCCATACTAAGGACACAAGCCAATTTGGCTCTGAGGCATTTTCATGCCAGGCATTCTTATGTGTTATTTTGATCACATTAATTCTTAAAAGTACACATGGGGTGGGAAATCAGTGAAACCAGAAATGATCAATTATACATTCATTATTGTCCCCCCTTGTGTGCTTTTAATGATTAATCATTGTCATTACCTAGAAAGTGCAGCAATCTCCAAAACAACGCACATATCTCATCGAGATGAAAGTCATAATAAATACAACCTTTCAGGACGCCGGCCAAAAAGATGCCAGCGGCCAACGCTAACGGACCATTATTGTGTTCTGAGCTGCCAAGGACTTCCTGACATACAAGGGCCTTTAGCGCTCCCGATTTACGGACCTGGCCATTAGGTAAAAAGGGACGCGCGTAATACTTGTTTTATCTTGACGTGATGTACTGTGCGCGAGGAAAAGCATCCTCTGCCACGCCTCGAACTGAGCAACAGCGTTTGCCAAAGGACCCAAAGCAAAAACATAACTAACGTGTGACGTGTGTCATAAAGCATGCCAGCAGCCCTGAAAGTATAACGAACAGGTTACAGCCATTTGTTATCTCGCGTACGCGACAGAAAAGAAGAGTAATCTCGGCACCATCGACTGAGGTGCATGGCCATTAATTGCGGCATACTTTCCAATCTAATCTGGGACTCTTTGTTGCACATCATCCCCCCTCTTGTCACATACTGTATTTCCTGTTGCGTCTATCTATCTAGTAAAGGTGAATGCTATTAGAATAATCTTAGTTTAATAGAAAAACATATCGACAATAAACAATATCTGCAATGTATACTGGATAGTTAGTGGTCTGAAACAGCAATACCGGAATTTCTAACTTCGATACCAAAGGGGACAAATTGACATTGACATCGTGGGCATACAATTTTAGTTTCTTATTAAAAGATAAATAGCGGTGTGTGTGTGTGTGTGTGTGTGTGTGTGTGTGTGTGTGTGTGTGTGTGTGTGTGTGTGTGTGTGTGTGTGTGTGTGTGTGTGTGTGTGTGTCAACTCGCTGTCGGAGAAAAGAGAGCAGAAAACGCAGCTGGTACATTGTGTATCGATACTGTGGAACATGAGTATCGAAACTGTTTCAAATATTCAGTATCAATACTTCAATATTTTTGAGAAAACACTAGTCTGAAAGGCCAAAGACCTTTGACGCAAGTCATTCCCTCGCTCCCTTCCCACCCTGCCTGTCATTCTCTGCGATAACTATCAAATATCAAAATGAAAAAAAAGGAATAGCCTTCAAAAAATAATAATGACAGAGACACTACACAGAAATGTATTCAGAGAGAATGATATTCCCTCATAATCTAGGGAGCAGATACACTAATATTATATGCATATCATGTACAGCAGCTATGTTGTGTTCTGTATGTATGCACAAGGGTGTTTTGTACCTGGCATGCTATGTTGAATATGCACACGCCGACATTAAAGCTTAAAGTATGTCTTCTCATGCATGAGAACGTAGCAGCTAAAGGCGGTCACTGAGGGGTTCTGGTTGCGGACAGGCCTGCTCTTGAGGGAACATTGTCCGACACAAAAACACCAGATAGAACAGAGCAACATGCATTTGTAATTTTTTCAATCTATTATTTATTGCCTGTTGTTATCATTGGATGTTAGGTCAATGTGATGCATAGCCTTGATGTACTGCATAGATGTATATTTCTACATACAGCGAATATGTGCTGTTTTGTAGCAGAGGTGTGGTAACATCCTAAAAAATGAATACGCTTTTTGATCCTACATCTAAACCAATCAGCTCGTAGATCAGCCAGCCGCTTTCTATCAATCCCTGAAGTTTTGCAGTAAGTGGAGAGCGATTACAGCGCCTGGCTCCAACTACCGCAGCCGCCTTGACCTTGTGAGGTTATCGTTGCCTACGTTTGCACGACGTCAGAGCAAGACGGCATCGAGTCGAACAGAACCGGCATGCACTGCGCGCGCGGTGATCTATTCTGCGCAGGCCGGGCAAATCTAAAACGAGCCCTAATAGTTGATCTGGGAGTGCTCACAAGTCGAGCCAACAAGAGAATGGTTCCTGTTATAGTCCCACGGTACATATGCATGTTTTATATGTTGTGTATAAGAGCACAATAGGGGAATCAACATCAGTAAGCCAGCTGGATATTTAACACTCACCAGTTCCACATCAGGAGGGATAGCGAGCCCCGGGGGAGCAACGAACGGTTCCTCGCTCTCTTCAGGCTCTGCCTCTTCTATGCATGTGGAGAGATATTAGGACGGAAAGAAGGAGATTTGCTTTCGTTAGTCATTTGTAACAAAAAGTAAATACACCCTGCTGAATATATCAGTTAAGATTAATATTAAAAGTGCGTGAACCCTGAGCACCTCCACCATTCCATCCATTATGCAAATACATCGCAGTAAAATACTACACTCTTCATCTTCTAGACTTTACCTTCATCTGCACTTGATAAAAATGCACAGGTCAGGTGGAAACTGGATTAACATTTTTTTAATGTTGTACTGTGGAGAGTTTGCAGAGTAATAAAGGAGACAAGCCCCTTAATTCAAGACATCAAGTCTATGGGGGGAAAAAAAAAAAAAAGCCAGCCTTGCCACCATTGGTACGGATTTCACTCGGCTCGTCGTGTAAGGTGTGCCATGGGTACAGTTTTTTGAAATCAGCTTTTGGCAGTGGCCTAAAAGCCAGACAGCGTCCATGTGTTCACTCCATCTCATGTCCCATCTCAATTCCAATTTAGTGACAATGTAATGGCCTTTCCAAACAGTGCCCCAATTTTGAAAGAAGCCATGCTCTTAATCATCACTTCAGTTACATAACAGGGATTATCATCATGCTTGATAAGCTTGTATTTTGGCTGCTAATTCTGGCATATTATGTAAAACTCAACGGTTATCACATATTGCAACTAACCCATCAAAGCGGATGTGATCTTGCACAGCTTTTTAAAAGGCAGTCCAACACCATTCGCATTCACCCTTGTGACCAACGCCACAGACTGTTTCTCTATTCAAAAGCTACAGTATGGTACACATTGACTCAGCGGCTCCATACAGGGAAAAGCACTCTGCTGAATAGGACAGCCAATAATAATAAGAAGAAATATGTGGAATTCAGGTATTTCAGTGAAGGTGAAGTTGGGCGCATTCACATAAATTCAGCTATGCTGCACATTCAAATCAAGTTCCTTTTTTTTTTTTTTTTTTTTTAATTATTGGGTGTATTGTGAAATGATGGTGACAATTAGTGTGGAGTTTTACAAGAAGGTTAACAATAAGACCCATGTTTTGCCATTTTTAGACAGACAACAGATAATGAATTATACCGCAATTAACCTTCTGCTTTATTTGGCTTTCGCTCAGGAGGTAATACGTGACAATTATTTGATTAATATTGCGATTGTGTCTCCATATCTGCCAGCCCAAGCACTCCCCCTTTGAGGCTCCAAAATCTGCATTGTGATGGGGGGACTTTTTCATGCTTTTTGTATTTTGTGATAATGTCAAAGACTTTAAAAGAAGGGAAGCGAAACGTGACGACAAACTATCGCAGGGATTTCAACTGAAACCGGCTCAAAATGTTAGCGGCCAGTGTGACATGACCCTTATTGACTTATTCCCTAAGGCCAAATTCTACTGGCATCTGGAGTTTTGGCAGATGTAGTCATGCTCTGGACTCAGCTCTACAATCTCCCCCAGAGAGAGGCTTAACTGTCAGGTCACTTGCTGGGGAAAAAGTGCTTCCAGCGATCTCTGCATCAAATATTTAAAGTTGTGTGTGTGTGTGTGTGTGGAGTCAGATATGGATGGATGACGAACAAAGTGACGCTGGTGTTCACAGGTGATTAGCAGTCTAAATGTCAAACCTCCTACCAACTCGTGGATAGAAAATCTTGTTGTGCTACAAGCAGGGCCTCAATAGAAGAAGGGCGTTAACAAAGAGTTATCATAAACTTTTAGCATCTTCTCTAATATTGAATTAAATATAAATATGTCCGACACGTTCACCGTGTGCTCCGCGAGAATATATTTAACTACAGCGCCCCCCCCCTGGAGGGTGTGTATCTGCAGATGGACGCATGGATTAGAATAGTAAAGAAAAAAAAAGGAAAAAAAGGGAAGAAGAAATGGATTAGACAGACCTGCTGTGTTCTTCACAGCAGACTGCAGCAGACAAAAAAAATTCAGAAGTCAAGCAATCTAAAAACAAAGACATGGCACAGATCCCACCACGTGTCAAGGACAGAAGGGGTATATCAAAGATCCCAGGTTCTCAAGCATGTGCGTTTCCCTGAATAGAGTAAGGTGATTACTTTGAATAACCCATAACTTTAATTTAAAAAAGCACCATTCTGCAAGGTCCTGTCCCTTTGCCGTGTTAGCATTGGTCCTACACAAAGTGTATGTATGTATTTGTGAGAGTGTCCAACTGACCAACCAACTCCATGTTTATGTCCAAAATCATTCACTACTCCCCAACTCACAATCCAGGGAGTTCTATATAGAGGACTGTACTGTATATCGAGCCAATTGACAAAATTAAAAATCACTTTTGCGCACTACATTTTCTTTATTTACTTAATTACTTTATTGCTGTTAAGAAGGTTTTGCAGTTCACTTGGAGTTCAGGCACAGCAGCCCCTTCATTTCATTGGACGACGTGTCGGCGGGCGTGCCGGGAGCCAATCGGCTACTTGGAGTGGTTAAGGGGTACATTGGCTCGTTAGGCTTTGAAGTCTGGTCTGCTAGTTCACTGCAGTGAGTTCAATGCATATGTTTGGGATGAAGGTTTGTCTTGCTGGCTGTATAAGATATTATGTGCGTCAATTAAGATTGTAAGTATGCTTTATTTTGTGACTTCATTGTAAAATAGGGATTAATAAGTGTTTTTTTTGTGTGTAATTTGACATAAGTTGCTAGTATTACAATTCCACACCTTACCATAGATGAAAAGCGGTTGCTAATTCCATTTGTATGTTGTGTTATGTTGTAGTTAATTATACTGTTATTTCTGTTCTTCTAGAAACACACTACTGTACACTCATTCAAGTGTAAACCTGCACAGCCTTCTAGTAAAAGAACAAGAAACCTTTGAAGCATCTTCTCATGTATTCTAACCGATACACCACAGTGACTATAAACTCCACAACCAGAGACATTTATTAAGAGGTGCAAACCTATCGAACAATTGCTGTCACACAATTAAAACGTGCCAGATCAACATATGCTGGTAGAACCATCCATAATAAATACCTACATCTATTTTTGTGATAAACACGTAATGTAAGCTATTTTGTTGTGTTGTCTCTTAGTGAAATGCTAATGAGCGAATATAAGTTCCCCTTGGTCAGCAAGTGATGCAGCGTATATGTCTTGGGCTTTTATTTTGAAAGGTAAGAGTTAACGGCGGTTGTGAATGTGGGGCAATAAGCATGTTTAATAAGCATGTTTTCCAAAACGAATAAGTACTTTGTGGCTGTTTGTGTTGTGATGCGCTGTTCTGCTCGTGTAAATTATTTTCGCGCAATATTTATAAGTTAGTCTCTCGCTAACTTATAAATATTGCGCTTATAAATATTGCTGCTCTCTTTCCTTTCGTCCGTTCGCCATTTTTCTTTCAGTGCAATGCATGATGGTGTATAGTGCTCGGTTAGTGAACATGGTTGTCCACTACTTTTCACGATGCATTGTGGGATACTTTCAGTCCACTATATAGGATACAATAATTCTCACTGTACATTCGGACAGCACTACAAAATGGCGAACTCAAGTCTAGTCCGCTATATAGTCAGTAATCTTAACTTAAACTTTATTAGAAGTAGTCATTGATTCTGGACATCACGCCATTACATATCTGACAGTGACTTTAACTATCTGACTGGTTAGTCAAGTTTGTGAGTGATGTGTTTTCTCACCAGCTTCCCTGTTAGCAGCATCCTCCTCCTCAGTGGGCTGAGAGGGGTCGTAGTAGTCAGCGCTGTATTTGAAGGCCACTGCGTTGTAGGTGCCTTCATCGGCCAGAGCCTCGCTCAGACGCTTGTACTCCTCCTCTGTGGGAAAACGAGAAAAACACACAACGGAGAAATATTTACTACAATGCTGACGATCATTTTAAAATCAGATTGCAGAAACTGACCGTTGATTTTCTATTTCGACGTAGCTCTGGATAACTTACAACATCCACATCGGCAGTTGTGTGGACAAAAATGCCTTGTTGTGATGTCAGAGGTCAGAGGAGAATGGGCAGAGTGGTTCGAGATGATAGAAAGGCAACAGCAACTCAAATAACCACTCGTTACAGCCAAGGTGTGCAGAATACCATCTCTGAACGCACAACACGTCCAACCTTGAAGCAGATGGGCTACAGCAGCAGAAGACCACCCGGTACTAGTAAGGTGTACCTAATAAAGTGGCCGGTGAGTGTATATCCAAACAAGAAAACAGCTTACAGAGCCCTCAAATATCCATCAGGTACATTTTTTTAGGGAGTTTTCCAGCTCTGCATATCTTCCCATTGGCCGTATTCTGTGCGGTCTCTCTAGTACAAGACAAGCAAGTGTTATCAAAACTTAATCCATAACAGGATACAGCAGTTTTAACAGAAGCTTTACAAAACCAAATACTTTTGTAGGGGGATTTATCTTGCTGAATGGATGGGAAACTGTTTTGTAGCGCTCCGGGTCTGAGACAGACTCAAAGTCTCAGGATGAAAACGATTCCCAATCAACAGCAGAGGAGTCAATAAAGGTGTCTGAAGTGAGACACCAGGTCAATATTGGAGTTTACTCAACTAAAAGTGGTAGCCTACATCTGGGGGTATAAGTTGCACAGATCAGGCAGAGCTTGTAGCAGCAAAGTTATGACTAACGCAGACGCCCCAGATATTTGTGAAGGACAAGAATAGATCAAGCAGCGCTAAGTTTGGATTCTGATAGCGGGAGACAGGTGTGACTCATGTGCACATGAACGAACATCCAGGAGTTTGCAACAGAGGTGGAGGCCTGCAATCATGAACCCTTTGATTAGAGCATGAGAGAGTACACATCAAAAATCAAATTCTGCTCAGAACAATTACCATTTTAATGACATTCACCTTTCTCAGTGCTAAGTTTTCTGAACTCGAGAATCTTGGGGTTTTTGGAGCTCTCTCTGCATGCCAGGTAATTGCAGCGCCTACAACCTTTTCGGTGTAGCAGATTGCAGTCTAAATGAAGCTCTGACCTTCAATTTGCTCTCTCTTCATCAGTTCCTGTTTTTCTCTAAGTGGCTTGATTTCCTCAAGGTTCCTCTCCTTTCTCCCTTTATTTTCCTCCTCACTTTGATTTAATCAAAGCTACTGTTACTTTGTTTCTCACCTCACACCACATGCTTCATTAACGCGTTTGATAACATGTGTCCACACTCCCCATTTCGCTGAAATACACAAAAAGCGCCATGCCCAATTAGTCCTCACACTATACTACATATTTATACTTCAGAGCCTAATATTTGCATGTTTCCTTAAAAGGGAAACAGCCTCATGAATACTTTTGAGGGTTTTATACAGTGGGCATCTCCGGTTCTAAAACGTGAAGCCAATGCTGAAGTGCCTTAATCTTGCATTCTTTCTAATAGCCAGCAGGGGGCGACTCCTCTGATTTGCAAAAAGAAGTCTGATTGTATAGAAGTCTATGAGAAAATTAACTTTCTTATCGCTTGGTTTATTTCCTCAGTAAACATTATAAACATGAGTTTATGGTCTCAATCGCTAGTTTCAAGTCTTCTTCAATACAGCATGATGTTCATTTAGTAAATTATGGTCCAATTTAGAGTAATATAGACCATAAAGCAGTGTATGCTTTCAGGCCCTGACACACCAAGCCAACGTTTGGCTGTCGGACAGTTTGAGGCCATTGGTGGGCGCCCGTCGGCCTAGTTTTTTCAGTGTGTCCCGCACCGTCAGCTCTAGTCTGCCGGTGTCTGACTTTCTTCGGTCAGTCTCATCTGATCACTCCAACGCACGGATAATTTCACAACGACAAGGTCACCTGGAATGAAGCTAAATGGTGAATGAGAGTGGTGTGAAAATTGCTTTATTTCATGTACGCTATATATATATATCTATATATCTATATATATATATAGATATATATATATAGCCACAGTCCTCGGTCTTTTGGTTTTCCTTTTTGAATGACAAATACTGAATACCACTACCGGCTTGTGTGGAGAGTTATTTCATCTCACGCAGCGCCAAACATATGTGGTAGTTGGCCATCGGCTGTAGTCTTTATAGTGTGTTTGAGTGCAACTTTTTGGCCGCGAAAACACCCACGTGTGGCGATGAACTGGTGGCCTTCGTCGCCACTAGTTCTTTGATGTCGGGTTGGTGCATCTGGGCCTTTAGGAAGTGGCTACCTTGTAATTGACAGGTCACTACCACGGCGTTGTCCGGTCTGGGAGTATTTTTGTCTTACAACTTTAACCCTTTCACAGTGTGTTTTCAGTGGTCGCGTAAAAATGTCTTATTCAGCATTCGGGTGTACTTAGCTCCACCCTCTCATGTCACTTCTGGTTGCAAATAACCAAGATGGCGACAGCCAAAATGCAGAACTCCTTCAAAACGGCAGTCCACAAACCAATGGGTGACATCAAGGTGACTACGTCCACTTCTTATACACAGTTATAACAGACATATGAGGGGGCACATAGAACAGCTTTGGATATTATATAGGTGCAAATACAGTGTTTTTTTTTTTTTTTTTATCACAGTACACACACACAAAAACACACAGCCAAACATAATGGGCAGCAGTCGTCCATTAAGCCTCCCTCAGAGTAATGCCTCATCTCTTACTTTAGATTTATAATGGTGGAGTACATAATAGGGTCTCTAATAGACTCTCATGTTAGTTCCATGGAAAAGAAAACACAGTGTACAAAATGGAAAAAAGCTGGAACTGATCAAACGGCCAGTCTTCTCGCCCCGCTCTTGACAGTCAATTGGAGCCGTTTGGAAATTAGGTGATTTAATCTGAACCTCATTTCACATTGCATTCAAAACACACATTGTGTTTTAATGAGCTTTAATTACGGCTTTACAGTACATTTGTCATTGCCCCCATGATAAATGGTGGCTTTCAAACGGTTGGAACTCTGGTTTGGTGTGCTTGAACTGATCTGTCATGTGAACACATAACACGCTGTTTCTAGCTAACCATTTTGACCAACCCTGTATCTTTAGGTGACAATAAACAACACGGAGGCGACGGCAAGAGACGAAGAAAAAGAGGAGAGAACAGTGAGGAAGCAGCTCATTATTACAGCTAATGCTCTTGAGTCACTTATCACTAAGTAACAGCACAAGTGCAGGCGAGCCATTATAAACAGTTGCAAAGTATGTTGGGATAATGAACGCGCCCCGACAGACCCCCTTTACTTTCTGGGGATGATGGAAACACCTGCAAAGGCAATTAAAGATGAGGACCAACAATGCACACGATTCAAGAGTGTTCACAGCGTAATTTCTAATTGAACTGTAGGGCAGAGGGATTGGGGGAAAAAAAAATCCCCATCACATTGTTATTGGACAAACAAAACAAGGACAAATCGACTGCGGGAACAGTTAGATAGAGGAGCCGACTAACTCCCTCTTCAGGGAATGATCAAAAAACAAACAAATGTTGAGGTTATATGCAGTGGAAACTGCTTTTAGTGATCACGTCTGTCCGAGTCAAATTGATCACTAAAAGCTTTTGATTATTATTATAACCAATTTTTGTTGTTGTTTTTTCTTTATTCCTCATGCAGATTACCATCTAATTGACATTTGTATATTTCTTACATGAATACAAAATAATGAAAAGGACAGCTTCGCCACTTACTGGCTCACTGACAATTCCTCTGCCTTTTCCCTCACCAAGGGCTCGCTTGGGCATAGGCTTTTGCCGGTTTTTGGTCGTCTCTGTGTCACTGCACCGGCTGTTCTCATAGCTATATTTGCAAAAAAGTAATGTACTATAATTTTTATATATCCCAAGTAACGCCACTTCCGTAGTTATTTTAACCCAAATTAAAATCTTTCCCAAAACATAGTGGTTTTGTTGCCTAAACCTAACCAAGTCGATCTTTTCCTAAACCTAACTAAGTAATTTTATTTTGAAAAGACTCGAGCGGTAATTGACACTTGCATCACGTGTTTCTGGACATTCGTAGGAAAATGCACGAAAAATGAGGAATGACTTTTTGCAAGAAATCATGCAATGCAGCATGGGCGATGTATGCAGATGAACAGCACCGCTTTACTATTATTATTATCTAGTAGTCAATGTTTTTTTTTTTGTTTTTTTTTACATACTATTGAATTTAAATTCTCCATGAAAGAAAAGTTACAAAATAATTTGTGTATGATGTCAATTACATTTCTTAGAACGAAAGAAAATTGGAATCAGCAGATCAGACCTTCAAAAACATTGGTAATTGGAATCGATCAAGAGAACTGCAATCGGTGCATCTCTTCTAAATATACATTTAAACAAATTTATAGGTAAGTCCATAAAAAATTTAAAAAGAAAAGAAAGGTTGGCCGTAAAGTTATTCGTCAAAATGCACATTGTAAACTAAGTCAGACTTACTCAATTTTGACCAACTCTGCTTGCCGTAGTTCTGTTACTTTCCCTTAAAAATTTAGTTTTCTTATAACCTGTCTGATCGTCAGACAGCTTGCACATCCTGCCTTAAGAGTTATTAAGTATACCTGGCATCAATGTCGAACAGTATGATTTTTTATATATGGGGTCGCAGAGGGCTATTTAAACTCTGATATTTGCATGTGAGAGTCAGAAAGGCATGGATGATGATGATGCGTGTGTGAATGCAGTGACACGGATGACCCTCTTAGCCCAGCGTGTGCAGACAGCCGAGCACCTGAGGAACAGTGGGTGATTACCGGCCTTAATGGGCTTAACAAGCATGACAACGGGAGGTCTGCTGTCCGTCAATCAGAGGTGAGAAGGTGAGAGGAAAGCACAAGCCATTAGAGACAAACGGAGAAAGAAAGAGAGTGCCGTAGGGAGGCAGAGTGATGAAGGGATGAAGAAAGAAGAGAGGGACAAAGGAAGAGGTGCAATGAGGGGAACTGCTGTAATGAGCTGCCCGGTCAAAAAACAAGAGGGTCATTTAAAGCTCTTTAACTCTGGACACTCAAGGTGAAATTTCTCTCTATACGCTCTAACAGACAGTCTCTCTTTCTTTCTATATTTTCCTTTGAAACACTTCTCCCCAATCCCCTCCAAGGTTTACATAATATCTATAAAACCACTCCACCTCCATCTATTTTTTTTACCCAGTGCTAGACTGAGGGAAGGGCAGATTAACAGATCTGTAATGCAGCACTTCAACCATTCTGCTGCTTTTATCAGAGCCTCTCCAGATCTATTTGTCATCATATCTGTTAGTATGAGTGGAGTGGCCCATCTCATGTGCCCCCATGTCATGTTGCACCCCTCCAACTGACAAAAATGCATGGGGAATGGAAAAAGTCTGAAAAGGTAAAAATCCAGCAGCAGTTGTTGTATACAGAACAACTTTATTAGACCAGTCTAACAAGTGGGAGCGGACCAGCTCGGTAGAAAACGGCCCGATGTGGCTGCTCTTATTCTGCCTTTCAGAGGGAGCTTTGATAATTTTGAGGATATGATAGACGGACGGTTCCAAGTGGGCTCTTTCTCTGTAGCGCTTTTAAACTACACATTAAAAAACGACCCTGAGCTAGTTGAACTATAAAAGCACACAGCATGCAACTCTTCTAACTGTGAGTCCAGTGGTTTAGCTGCCACAGTCCTTAAACGAAGATTTGAATAATGGCAGTATGTTGCATAAAACTGTATTAGAATCTACAGTGGAGGTTTCAGTATAGATTACGAATGCATTTTAACTCAGGCTCGTGTGTTATGTTGTGGCATTTTGGTGAAATTAATCAGTTTTTTGTTTTTGCAGCATTCTTACTTTTTCTTGATGCTATGCTGTGATGCACAGTCAACAAGTGAAGGAGTTTTTTCTGTTACGGTTGGAGTGTGTGATAAGCGAGTTTGTAACATGTTTTTTTTTATGAATGCGCGGGTTAAACATAATCTTAATACTGACGTGTTCAACGTATCCTCATACAGCGGTTCGTATGATGTCTTACTAGAAGTCATTCCTCATTTTTCACATTTTCCCAGAAATGTCCAGCAACACTTGACGCACATGTCAATTTCAGCATGTTACATGCACACAGTCTTTTCAAAATAAACTTCCGTCTTCACAGGAAACAACTTGGTTAGGTTTAGGTAACAAAACTACTTGGTTAGGTTGAGAGAACAAAAACACTTAGTTAGATTTAGGAAAAGATCAACTTGTTTAGGTTTAGACAATAAAACTACTTAGTTAGGTTTAGGAAAAGACTGACTTGGTTAGGTTTAGGCAACAAAACTACTTAGTTAGGTTTACGCAACAAAACTACTGAGTTAGGTTTAGCAAAATATTGTGGTTTGGGTTAAAAAAACTCCGGAAGTGACGGAAGTTAAGTAAGAAAGTTACATGTCAAATAAATCAACGTTGACTTCTGGTTTCACACGGGGTACGAACATCGGTCTCCTGGGCGAAATTGTTCTGTCCCACTCATCAACCCCGACCTCCTCCCTGCGAGGCGTTTGTTGGCATTTTTACTTCCTGGTTCACCATTACGTGGATGACATAGACATTTATTTCATGGATATTACATGAATTACAGTGCATTAACGTTGCAAAAGTATAGCTATGAACGGTGTATGAGAACAGCCTGATCTGTTATTAGCAGTCTGATTTTCTTGTCATATAGTGATATTGACATTTTAAAACCCTATAAACATATCAATCTGTTCTGGCTACAAGTCAGGCTGTGCTTCACCGTGATGGGGTGTAATGATCCCAGCTTCCAGCTCGACACAACATCCCCAGCCCAGATACACTACACTCTCATTTAGCTGAGGGAAATTCAAGCTGTGCTTTAGTCCGTTTCCTGGCTACCGAAGCTGCTAAGAGCTCTTTGCATTTATTCATGGTGGTCATAACTAAATCTCATGCAGTACTATTGTGTTATACATGGTTGAGGTGCTTCTGTGATAACTGGACAAGACTCTTGGCTTGGTGATTTCACATTTATGGACATGCATTCATTTTAGCCGCTGTAAAACACCTAATAATCACCCATACATATAGTACAATACTTCTTCAGGATTTGCTCTGTTCTTTACTAAGCACCTGCAGGTAAGAGTAAGGGTCTGTGAAGAGGATGTTATGTGGGTGTGGTTGAGAATAGATCTGGATGGATGTTAATGTGCCACGGTGTGATAAAGGGAGCGTTAACACCTGTGTCTCACTACTGTAGTTCACAGAGCTTCGGATCAGCAGATGAAATATGATATTGTCTGGAATGCTGGCATCAAAGCCTAGAAGTATCAAACCTGATTTCATGTGAGAAAAAAAATGGCACAGCTGACAGCAAAGAGTTATTAGAGACTCTATAGACTGGATTTATTTCTCGGTCCTTTTGTTTGAGAAGGCAAAGTCAGTCTGTCAGTTAGTCCACCACTTTGGACCAGAGTGAAATATCTCTAAAACTATTAATCACCGTGACATTTGGTACAGATATCCATTGTTCTCACACAATATATTTGTCCGATACTTTGGTTTATGACCAAATACCTGCAAAAGTAATGGCATCCCCATCAGCCTCACCTGCAAACTAAGATGCTGAACATGGTACAACATACATATATCTGCTAAATATCAAATGCATTTTTGCATTGTCAGCATGTTAACATGCTGCCATAAGCATGTAGCTCAAAATATCACAGTGCCTAAGAACAGCCTTACAGAGCTACTAGCTTGCCTGTTAACTTTTAGTCTTGTTTTAAAGTCCGGGTAAAGCAAAAATAAATATGACTTATGATGTCTACTTTGTGACATCACAGAAAAATGTGTTATAACCCCCCCGGGCCAAATTTGAATTATTAAAAAAAACTGCCATGTATATATAATCAGGTTACAAAATCATGAAGGGGGTGTGTCCGCTGATGGCTCTGACACCACGCCCATATACATATACTACATTTACAACATGTTTGGTATCTCACTGCTGCGCACAACTTTTGCAGAATGCGCACCAGAGACTTCCACTGACCGAGTTGGCTAACTTCCAGTTTAACCATATTCTATCTTGAATGGGGATAAAATAATTCAATTAGTAAATGTCTGTACAATGTTGTACCTAAAAATTAATCTGAATGAGAACAAATTATAGAAACTTTGCGGACAATTTTGTGAGGGTGTCCAGAATTTGCAACCTTATGCAAATTTCAGCTTTGAACCATTCCAATAAAATGCAATACATGAACCAAAAACCTTTTTTGGTCTTTTGCGAGCTACACAATATCTGTTTCTGCTTTTTTTTTTTTTTTATATGGCATAAATAAACCCTCATAACCTCTTAATGACTCCAAACAACTGCATCTTAATTTCTTTTCTTTCTTTAGGGCTCAAAATACTGAAAATCTCATTGGAAACAGATTGGTGTCGTTAGCATTTTGTGACTTCCATCTAATTGAATTTTAATGATCACCAGTGCAGTGCCTGTTCAAAGCATGCCTTTAATGATCATGCAATTGTATGACAGTCATGATCGGGCCATGGGTAAATATTCCCGCCATGAACAGTGGCTCAGTAAAAGCCTCCCTCCCATCTGTCTCGGCACTGAAAAGTAAAATCATAATTGGAGGAGACATTATTGTGCATATCTATTCGAGCACAAGGATAAATTAAAACATGCAGCAAAAGGGTGAACATGAGAAGCAACTAGCTTTGCCAAGGTGAAGGTGTCATCAGTGGACATTTAGTGAAAGGCCATATCAAATATTGCTTCTGAAAGAAAAAGATGTAGGATTCAAGTTTTTTCAGTTTTACCCCAGAGAAACAAAATGTTGAGTATTCAAACTACCATAAATGTTGGCCATTGTTTAGAAATGCCTTTTATTGAACTGCATTTTTTCTCTTCCTGCTGATTAATCTGCACCTCCTTTATGGGCACTCACATTATATCAGCTCCACTCTGATCAGATCTGTTAAGCTGCTGTTTAGTTCACATTTCCTAATGAACCCCGGTCCTGATGGAGCCATTGAACCTTGCAGATTAGATAGGGATTCTCACAGTCTATCTTTCAGCTTGATTATTTCTGTATGTGTGTGTGTGTGTGTGTGTGTGTGTGTGTGTGTGTGTGTGTATGTGTGTTGGTGTGAGTTCCAGCCCTATTTCCTGGCAAGCTTCTGTTTCACAATGTATTTTTGCATTGTCATCGTTTTGCACAACTCAAACTTCACTTTGATATTAGGTTTGTCTGTCAGTACTTATTCTGTATAGGACTGTAAAATTTGAGAACCTCTTAATTGTTCCGTACTTCAGTTACGCCTCTTCCGGTGTTACTTTAACCTCAACCGCAATATTTTCCTAAACCTGAGTAGTTTTGTTGACTAAACCTAACCAAATCTATGTTTTCCTGCAAACGCCGTATAGGGATGAGGTCGGGGTGGATGGGTGGGTCAAAAAAGACCGGAATTTCGCCCAGGAGACCGCTGTTTGTACCCCGTGTGAAACCAGAAGTCCACATTGATTTATTTGTCACGTAACTTCCGTTCTCAAGTTACGCCACATCTGGAGTTATTTGAACCCAAACCACAATATTTTCCTAAACCTAACTAGTAGTTTTGCTGCCTAAACATAACCCGGCTGTTTCCTGTGAAGATGGTTTATTTTGAAAAAGTCTGAATGCATTTAACAAGTGGAAATTGACACCTGTTGCTGGACATTTGTACGAAAATACACAGAAAATGAAGCATAGCTTTTTGTAAGATATCATACGAACCGTTGTATGAGGATACGTTGAGCAGAACGAAGAAGTGGGGCGAGACTTTGGCTCTCCATATTAATACAGCATCCTCCTTTTCAGCCCTCCTCTCTGCCCTCTGTTTAACCCCCTCTCACTCTCACCCTCTCAGCCTTCTTCTGTTCAAACACTCCAGGCACGGCCCACCAACTGTTTGAATAAGGCCACTGACACATTGACATGTCGGTGAAATTTACCCAGACAATTTACAGACTCTGCTGGACACGATGTCAGGGCCAACAAAGCTTAGAGCTGCTATACAACACGTGTTTGCTTAGTAATTGGTATGGGAGTCATCAGCTTCCCTCATACATGTCAATGATTGCACACAAGCTGGGGTGGGGGTTGGGGGATCCACTCTGTAATTCAGAGAGCAATTAACACGTAACAGCCCTGGCAACTATGATAGTTATGACTCATTTACATTAGTTGTAAATGGAGAGTGAAAAGATGGAGCATGACTGCTAAGCATGTTCTAATTGTGCTGGCATGTTCCATCAACACAGGAATCACCATGCACTGATTCTCAGTCCAGCTCACAGTCACGAGATCCAGCTTTATTTTATGAAAACAGACTATGATTTGTTAATGACTGATTAACTGCATGATTGGACATCTGTTTTTTTTTTTTTTTTTTGTTTTGTTTTGCAACCAGAAGCTAGTCATTTTGACAATTGGTCTGTAGCAGCAGGATCATCAATCTGTCAATCGATATAGACCCGTCTATCGTTCTATCTCTTGGGGTTTCACAAAGCATTTTGGCTGACAGGTTTGTTTGAATTTGTTCATTTTAGACAATCAGGTTGCTCTCCTAGAGTAGTATCGAGACAGCTTCTGCTGTGTTAAATCGATAAAAGGTTATAATTAACTTTCATGAACTGAAAACACACCGTGTAAGAGTTAAAGTTTTAAGACTAAAACACAGACAACACCCAGACTAGACAATGCTGTGGTAGCGACCTGTCAATCACAAGGTAGCCACGCCCTAAAGCATACCCTGCTTTATGGTCTATTTTACTCTAAATGGGACCATAATTCACTAAATGAACATCATGTTGCACTGAAGAAGACTTGAAACTAGCGATTGAGACCATAAACTCATGTTTACAATGTTAACTGAGGTAATAAATCAAGAGAGTAGGGTCATGTTCTTATAGACTTCTATTCGACTCTGCAACCAGAGGAGTCACCCCCTGCTGGCTATTAGAAAGAATGTAAGTTTAAGGCACCTCCGTATTGGCTTCACTTTTCAGATCACTGCTGGACATTCAAAAGAAAACACACAAAAAAATGAGGACAAATTCTTCATAAGATATCATACAAACCGATGTACAAGGATATGTTGGCTATTGCACAGAAAAGGCTCAATAAAATAATCTGTACATATTTGGTTTACGCTTATTACAACTAAGGATATGAAGGTGAGGAAATGTTCCCAATGGTTAATAAACTTGTGACAACACCGGTGTTATCAGTTACACCAGACATTTTACAAGAAAAGATGACAATCAATATATGTAGCGTGCTTACTTTGATCCGCGCACACCGGTCTTGATCGCTCCGTCCTCCTCACGGCGATTACTTAATTAATGTTATGGTTCCCATATAGCATTGGGTTTAAATCCAAAACATTGCCAAATAGGAGTTTTTGCTTTTTGCTTCAACACCAAATCCTCCACCATCATCTTGTCTGCCAACTCTCTCTCATCCCGTGTGTGTGAAATATGACTCCTGCTACTCTGTGCTGAGACTCCGTATGGAGCAGACACTTTCATTGTCAGTTTGTAGCGTCCATCGTTCAACTATATGTTGATGACACAGCGCTGTTACGCGAAAATTAACTAAATGGGTTTTATTTCTGTAAAAAAAAACAAAAAAAACACCAACACCGGTAACACCAACTACCGTGGCAAGCCTAATCACAACTGATAAGTTTTAAGACAGAAAAATTACAATAGAGCATCACTTAAAATAATAACTGAAACTGTCCAACAATCATTATGGAGAAAGAGTTAAATGGACTGCATGCTAGGATATAACCACTATTACATACTTATGTGCATATAAGTTAAGGTGCATACAAATGTTTGAAATGTTGATAATGTTTTTCTGCTTTCCAAAAAAACTTTTTTTTTTTTCCCCTGGCCCTTGTAGTCCTTGAAAGCCTTCAATAGGTGTGGGCTCATGCATGTCTAGTTTTATGTCTGTCTATTTCTGGAGGAGCCTACAGGTGGCTTCAGCTGTCCTCAAAAGAAACATCAGAGCTGTCCCAGGTCGACATCATTTCATCTAATGTGCTCTCTCTCTCTCTCTCTCCACCCTCCCTCGGCTGAGATGTCTGCTGAGATGAAAGAGGCATAAAGGCAGACAGACACAGAGCAGATCTGACGGTGTTCATCACAGCAGGCTAACGTCAAATGGGGAAAAGATGGACTTCTATTTTTTTTCTGCTCCTCACTCAGCTTTGTTTGCCAGTGGGTCAGTCAGAATCCACGTCAAAGCTGCCCACCCCCACCCCCCCCCCACAACCCTCTTCAAATCTTTCATGACATAAATCAGCTCTGTGTCCCGCTAGGCTTCCCTGGGTGGTCACCGAACATGCACTCATACAGAGAGAAGGCGTGCAATCTTTTGGACCAAAGTCATCTGTTATTTGGCTGAAGAGCGAGAGACTGAAGTGAAAGAAAGGTTAGCTAAAGGTCTAGTCCACTGAGGAAAAGAGAGAGAGAGAGAGAGAGACACGTCAAAGAGAAATTAGTGCAAGACAAAGCCTTCTGGTCTCAATCAAGCCGGTAAACAGCTGAGTGCAATAGCTCTTTTTTTTTAAATTAGTCGCTGATAGGCGCACAATAATAGGACAGCCGCTTCACTGCAGGACAGAAGAGAGAAGCCTAATGGAAGTGGGATTGCCTTTTTCTCCAGCTGAGCCCCGTGGCATTGTCTCTTTTTTTGTCACAAATTAGCAATTTACATGTCTACACCCCCTTCTTGGTGCTGGCTACCTTTTTTTTTTGCATTTTAATATGTCTATTTGGGTCGAGGCAACGGGATCGGCGCAGTGGGGGAAAAAAAGAACCAGAACAAATTGAATCATGAGCGGAGGGGTAACCTTGAAAACAATCTGGCCACAATCACAGCAAGAGTTTGAGGAGGAATTAGGAGTAAATGAGCGGGACGTACCCCTCCGCACCGCGGCGCGTAATTGGACCAAAACAGTTTTGAGCGAATCAGACATTGTCACCTGGGAATGTGCTCGCGCAATGGTCAAAACAGCAAATCACCAGGAAAATGCCTAACAAGCCATTTCTAGTCCATTTGGCAGAACATTGCTTCATAATTTGATTTGTTTTTTCCCCCCTTTTTATAAAGGCTTCTGGAGCTGCTTTGAATATTGATAAGTCATGGATGCTTGGACGCGTGCCCGCTATGCTTGAGACCTCTTTAACGGGCAGACATGCACATCTGCACTCCTTCACACACACACACAAAACGCACTTAGCACACAAGCTGAGCCACTTGTCACGATGAAGTGTGTGTGTGTGCGGAGGAAGGACGAAGAAAGGGAGGGAAATTCATCAGACGCGGCAAACAGCTTCTCTTGTGTTTTTTCCGCTACGCCCCCTCATCCCACTCTCATCTCACTCTCTCCCGCGCCTATATATCTTTGGCCATTTAATTAGCTGGACAGGTAATAAATTCCATGTTGCCCGCTAGTTTATTTATTTATCTATCAGCCTTTTAGAGCGCCACCGAATCCGAGGGCCAGACTCCATTATAAGGCAAGTAGCATCTCCAGCCTTTTAAGGTTTGAGTCATTAGTTAATCAAGCCGACAGCGTGGCAGCATGAGGGCTGTTGTGTCATCTTAGGCAGCTGTTGCATGCACAAAGAGATCTCATGAATACATACAGTATATATTTATAGGGCATGTAAGCTTTAGTGTGGAAATTACAAGGCAAATGATCATCTGCGTCTCAGAGTGTGTGTGTGTGTGTGTGTGTGTGTGTGTCTGGCTAGCTAGATAAGAGCTTGTGCAGCCAGGTTCTGCCAGATCGTGTCACATCATTTAAGACTCAATGAGCTGTCAGCCATCTCATTGCCGGAGGACATATGTGTCAACCAATACGATGCCAGCGAGGTCAGGGCGCTAGGTGTTTCCCTCTGTTCACTGGTCTGGGCACTCTGCACTGTCAGCACCTCCTCCAGGACTGATGTTTAATATTACATCACATGCCTTTATATCAGTAGCTGCTGCTTAATCCTCCTCTAAGTGAATCAGGTTGGATTTGCAGTGCTTGTTACTGCAGACTTTGGTGAGTGTGAGCAAACGTACGTACGTGTGTGTGCATGGGAATAAGCATGTGTTAAAATCATTAGCTCTCATCTCTCACCATTAGGCAGATTGGCAGAGCTAAAGTGTGGTGGACCCGTCGAGGATGTCCTAATTAAATGCTTACAGTGCGGTGAAGTTTACCATGTATCCTGTCACCGTAATTGGCCACTCTGGCAAATATCAGCTTTCACTGAGTACAAGAGGTTAGTGTTATCTGTAGCGCAAGGTACACCTGATCAGTATCTGATTTAATGTGTCACTTGATACGAACAAAACAAACACTTTTGAGACTC
Source organism: Sebastiscus tertius (assembly GCA_916701665.1). NCBI lineage: Eukaryota > Metazoa > Chordata > Actinopteri > Perciformes > Sebastidae > Sebastiscus > Sebastiscus tertius. The sequence goes on along the minus strand of CAKAOH010015441.1, from coordinate 28,738 downwards.
ACAGCACAAAACTTGGCCCGTTTCCTGCTTCTCCTTTCTTTCTTTAAATACTGCATCTTTTTTTTTTTTTTTTTTTTTAAAGCAGTAGTGGGTAGAAATGGAGCAAATATGATTAAATAAAATTATTTTTATAAAACGGTCATTATGTCCTGACAGTAGTGCATGAGATAGGTAATCAGAAAACAAATCATCTGCCTCTGTGTCCTTCGGTGTTCCTAATGGCATCTGTAAGATTTCACAGATCGGAGGAAAACAACCAATCAGAGCCGAGCTGGAGCCTGCCGTCTCTGAGCAGCTGTCAATCACTCGCGAACTCCGATGAAACGGTCAAACTAGGCAGCACTGATCAAATATGAATCAATATTCTGTTACTGTAATGCCTATTTCTACACTACAAAATGTTTTCAGAAACATTTTGTAGTGTACTGTTTAGCTGTAAAATGAGAAACTTTGTGACCAGCCATGTTGAGATCAGTTGAGGAAATACCAAGCACCGCCCACCAGCCGGAGCAAACTTTCTCATTTTACAGCTCAACAGTACACTACAAGATGTTTCTGAAAACATTTGAGGTGAGAAATAGGCATTACAGTAACAGAATATTGATTCATATTTGATCAGCGCTGCCAAGTCTGACCGTTTGATTGGAGTTCGCGAGTGATTGACAGCTGCCACCGTTGAATGAACAGCCAATAGGAACGCTCTCTCTCTGAAATTACCTATGAATGGCCAAAGAGAGATTTTTTAAAGCCTGAAAACAGAGCCATGAGGAGGTGCAGAATATAGTTATCTCTCAGGCCACTTGAATTACAATATGTTGAAAGGTTATTATGGAAGTTTTGCCCAATGATGCCAGAAAATATTCTGCCTACAGCCACTTTAATGCATGTGCAAATGTATGCAGGGATGTGAAAAAGTATGCATGCGTATCTGTGTATCCAAGTGCATGTGGTGTAAGTTCTAATATGCATTTTTTTTTGTTCAAGAACAGCAATATCTCATGAGGGAAATGCCTACCCAGAGTCAGGTCGAACCTCTAAAATGATGAATTTCTGATACTGGAAATTTACATAGACTTGCAATAGAGGCTCCTTTAGCCTGTATGCACTTAACTTTACCTCTCATGTCATACTTTTTTAATGTACTGTCTATCAACTTCAGTGAGTATGTGCCACGTAGGAGTTGCAGGTTCTGCTTCTCTAGAATTGGAAATAGGCCCGTGGGCATACTTGTCCACTTACAGTAAAAGTTGAATATGTGTTGCCGAGTGTGTATATGTGTGTGTGCGTACTCGTACTGGCGAGCTAGTGGAGTGCTTGATGGAGGGCCATTACATTCTCGTTAGTTCAGCTTCAGTGCTCCGGGTCTGGAACACAGCTGCCCTCGCTCCCCGAACACCAGCAGAATCTGACCCAAAAGACCACCCCTACTCCCCTATATATCCCTCTCTCCATCTGCTTGACCTCGGCCTCCACCCACGTGTCTAATACTTCATCTCCCTCTCTCCGGACATTGTCTCGTGCTCACCGAGAGCATGCTCGGCAGTGCCTTCGCAGCACTGTTCTGAAGGACTGTAGACTGCGGATTGATGTTTACTTATTAACAGCTTTTTTTCAACTGCGTCACATCATTCCTTGCTGATAACCCATCTGTATGGTGGATTCAACTGTACTGTGGTACGTCCTTTAACGTCATCAGCCAAAACCTCTATTTCAGCCAATTAGTTTGTTGTCAGGCTATTAAATAGTCGTTATCTGTCGCTATTAGCATTTATTCACATGGGTGATCACTGAAAGACGGTGTAAAAGAACACGGCAGCGACCTCTAGCGACTGTAGTACTTATGACAGGCGTGAAACTTCAAATGCGATTGAGGTCGGGGGTGATGGATGGGACACAATACAAAGGGTTTTCACCCAGGAGGCTGGGGATCGCTGTTCTCATGGGAAACAAACAACGTGTAGTTGTCTTTATGTTCAAAAGTTTTTTTAAATAATATTTTTGATACATTTAATGACGTATTTATTTTTTCATCAAGTCATTTATTTATGTATTCACTTTTGGTTTTGGCAGGTTACTTCCTCCATAACTGTCATCCCAACCTGTGGTTGGAATTTTGTGAATCTGGCCTTTTATTTCAGATGCATAAAAACATGAAGTATGAAGTATAGGCATAAAATGGGTTGTAAAAGAGTGTAATACAATATTTGCTTAACTTGGCACAGTTACAATCACCAACTACTACAGTATAAAATGATGCTTTGATATGGCTTGACTGCAGATAAGAGGATTCTTATTGTAAGATGGAAGATGGAAAACCTTACATAAAGCTGAAGTAGGCAAGAATGGAGCAAATATGATTTAAAAAATGATATTTTTATAAAACGCTTTATCGTGACAGTAGTACATGAAACAGGTAACCTGAAAAAAAATCATGTGCCTCTGTGTCCTCCAGTGCTCCTAACGGCACCTGCAAGATTTCACAGACTGCAGGAAAACAAGCAGTATGAGCTGATCTGAGGTCTGCTGTTCATCTACTGTCTATGAGAGCCGGCTCTCAATCACTCGCAAACTCCAACCAAATGGTCAAACTAGGCAGCGCTGATTAAATATGAATCAATATTATGTTACGTAAATGCCTATTTCTCGCCTCAAATGTTTTCAGAATCATCTTATACTGCACAGTTTAGCTGTAAAATGAGAAAGTTTCTGAAGCTGTCGCAGTCATTGTGAAATCTGGTGAAGGAACGCCAAGACCTAAAGCCAATAGGACCGCTCTCTCAATGAAATGACCTGTGATTGATCAAAGTCTCCCGTCACGGGCTAGATTGTTTAAAGCCTGAAAACAGAGCCATGAGGAGGTGCAGAAGTCTAGTTATCTCTCAGAACACTTGAATTACAATATGCTGAAAGGTTATTATGGAATTTTTGCCCAATGATGCCAAAAATACACTGCCTAGTGCGACTTTAATGTATCTGATATCTGGCCGGCAATCTTTGTTGCATGTCATTCCCCTTATCTCTTTTGCTCCCTAGTTTCTTATCGCTCTACTTTCAACTGTCACATAAAGTCACAAAAGGCTCACAGATATTAAAAAAAGGAATATTGATTGCATCTCAAAATAATAATGCAACCGCTGCCATTTTGACAGCTGCTAATTTAATTAAATCCTATCAATTTAGTTGAATTCTATATATAAGCTGTTGTTGAAATAGATAATGGTCAAGTTAAATCTTCTAGGGGGTGTGTCTGGACAGTTTTTTTGTGAATGTATTGTTTTTTTTCTCTCGTTCTTTCTTCTTTGCCTTTCTTTCCTCTATGTTTTCTTCTCACTTTATTACATTTTCTTCTTATCTTGTATTTATATCTCAGTCAATTGTACAAATACTGTGTATGCTTGTGTCGTTCTGCGCCTGCAACGTATTCTCATACGATTCCTATAATATCTTATGAAAAGGTTATTTCTCCTTTTTTGTTCTACGAATGTCCAGCAACACGTGTCAGTTTCCGCTTGTTACATGCATACAGTCTTTTCAAAATAAACTTCTGTCTTCACAGGAAACAACTTCCTTAGGTTTAGGCAATAAAACTACTTAGTTAGGTTCAGGAAAAGATTGTGGTTTGGGTTAAGATGACAAATACATCAACGGTAACGATGCAGCGTTCGCCACTCTTTAAATTTCCTGGTTCACTATCATGTGAATTACACGCAAATTGATTTTGTGGGATGTATAAAAAATAGTGCATTACCTTTAATAGTTATAGCTATTTACTAGCCTTTTCTGTGGCATTCAAAGCAAAGAGTTAAAAAAAGCACAGTGCTATGTAGAACCTAAGGGCATTTGGAGTTTGAACATCAAAGTCATTGTTATTTAACACTGTCTATATGCCCAGGACTGTAGAGGGGAGAAGAATTCACTCACAACCTCAGAAAGCTGACAGGAAACCTAGAATAAGATCAACAATATGATGTCTTATTTATAGGCCCTGGTGGTTTTACCCTGTCATCTTGTCTGGAAATGAATCAAACTATTTGAAAGGAAAAAACAACAACAAACAAAGATGACAACAACACAGAGAAGTTCAAAAAGAAGTTTTTGTGCGGTGGGTGTGGGGGATGTCAGTGTGTGGGCGGTGCATGTTGCAGTGTGTGGAGCAGAAGGGAGAAGATGCACTGTCATACGCCGAATATAGACAAAAGTCATTGAGACAGAAATTGAGTATTATTCGTCCATGGGCAGCCTTCCATCAAAGCGCTCTCCTCGGCAAAACACAGAAACACACAGACGGCGAAAAACAGACACGCCCAAGCAGACAAATACATGCCTATCCCAGCACTCCAGAGTGCACTCTATTCTCATTCAAATTCTGTGGCGAGCAGAGACTTTGAAAACAAGATTTGCTCTTTTTATCACCTGAAATACATTTACCTCAGCAGCTAGTGGAGAAGCTCTATCTAAATTAAATCTATCCCCGCTACCGATCTCACTGACATTACACCGCTCCACATCTTAAACAAGCAGCCGGATACCAAATCCAAGAACTACTGATGTTTTGTGTTTGTTTTCTGTTCGTCTGTGTGTGTGTGTGTGTGTGTGTGTGTGTGTGTGTGTGTGTGTGCATGAGTGTGCTCAGAAATAAAGAGTGTCAAAGAAAAAAGAGACAGACGTCTTGTCGCCTAATATTTGTCATCTCGACTCAAGATTGTGATATTTTTGTAAATGAGTCACAGACGAGTCATGTTTTCTTTCGGTTATTTATTCCTGGTGGGAAAAGATGACCCTGATTTAGCACTTCCCGTGTTTGTGTGCATGTGTGCGTGTGCACGTGCATGTGCGTGTGCACGTGCATGTGCGTGCGTGTATGGGGGGTAGAAAGTGTCACAGAGGACAAGATGCACGTACACATGCGTGTGATTATTTTTTTTAAATAAGTATTTGAATGCAGAATTTTGTTTTTAATTATTATGGCCTGCTGTATATTCAGTATAAATTAACATTAATTATTAATGGTTATTCTCTATATTATATATATATATATATATCTATTCTTCTATAAAGGGTGCGTGTGAAGCGGTGCTGTCTCAGGTACTGAAACGCCAGAGGCCACATTTTGCCTTGCAGAGAAGTCAATATTACAGGCTTGTATTAATGTGCAGTACCAGCAAGGGGCAACAAAGCCACTTGCTTAGGATTAAGCAACAAAACCACTTAATTAGGTTACGGGAAAACATCATGGTTGGACTTAAAGTATGTTAACTAAGTAAAACCAAACAGAAACCACGCAACGTCAGTATGGAAAAACACATGACAAATGTCACTAACGTAAGTTATAAAACAAAACACTGGTCTCCTGGTTGAAAGTCCTGTGTTTGTTTGACCCATCGATCTACCCACCCAGCCGCCATAAGTGGTCTTTCTCACTTTATAATACGACGTAATTAGCTCTGAAGTTAGACTTCCCAATACACAACATGTGACAAACGTCATGTGACAACCGTTACTACAAAACACTACACCTTCGTGCAGGCGTTTAATATTCACATTGCGGTGATACAAAATTACAGACGGGTCTATTCCATGCTTTGCCGTAGGACTGGGCTGAGAGATCGATAGACAGTCTCAGCAAAGCCAGGTCTTTTATTTTATATATTGACATAAGCTACAGTCTAGTTATATAGCCATTTGTCTATAGGCCTACATATGAGCAAATTTGTGTTTATGGGCTTTATGGGATTATTGCACATTTAGAAGCTGTTTTTGTTCCAATAAAAAGGAAAATCCTTGAAGTTAGATCTCTTTATATTTTGACAGTTGTAGCTAAAGATTAGGCCACACTAATCGGTGTTTCCCCTGTATTCATTCTGGAGCGGCGCACCACGATCATTAACATCCTCTGCTCTCGTGTTTCACCATGCAGTTCTTACAGGCAGGCTACGTTGAACGTGTAACGTATGCAGACCGTTCGCGAAAAGCTCTCCACACACAGCTGATGAGAAACAGGTGAAGTGAAGATAACGCTGTCGGCTGGTACAAGCTGCAAACAGGCTCTGTATTTGTAGAACTAGATTCCATTGGTGGCTGCAAACGATTGTTTCCGACTTGTGCCATTCAATCATTTCTAATCACTCCAGGGCATAAAGTCCAAAAGTCAACAGTTATTGAAGAAAGATAGATGTAATCATTTGTCAAAATCACAACATGTTTTTATCTAATGAAATATTCTGCTTCAATCCATATTTGCTGCCGTTTAGCCTTTCAAAAAAATTCAAATTGAGCATAGGAGATAGACAAAACGTGACTTCACCTTTTATGTTGATGCATAATGAATAATGTGGGATTGCTATTCCTTATTACATGGGCTATTTGAGATTTTTAGGGTAACGTCTATATAAAAGAAAAAACAAAAACGCTGCATGTGAATACAGATTTGGATGTCAATTACGGTCCAAGCTTTGGGTCAGCCATTTAGTAAATAATCACATACGCGTACATACGTATATCTTGTCCTCCTTGTACCTTTCTACCCCCTATAGTATAAGTGTGTGTGTCTCTTCAAGTTGCTGATGCACCATAGATAATTATCTAATAATTTCAGTCAACGCATCAATGTATTATAATGTATCATAGTAAATGAAGCATGACTACTAGTATATATATGCGTGTGTTCCTCTGATGCCAGGGGTTAAACCAGGGCATGGCTGTGTGTTGGCTGGCACACCGCATGCCCTCAGATCTGTCTAGCATTTTTAATGAACATAATTGGCTCAGACAAAAACATTTAAGTGATGATGAGCAGATGGCATCATTCACACGGGCTGCATAACAAGAGGCTGGCGCCACCGATCTGCTGCAAAAATAACAGGTGAAACTTCCGAAATCATCCTCTTAACTCAGGACATCACAGCAGTAATCAGATGTAAATTACCTAGCCAAATAAATCTTTGATTAGCTTTCACCGCGTGCTGTTTCTGTTGTCTGTGGCCTGCTACTGGTTGCTTACAAACACAGTAGCATCCCAATGTGTCGTGAGAAGCGTGCTAATACCTGAACGTGGAGTTTATCTTATGTCAAAGTAGCTTATATATATATAAGTGTATGTGCCTCGTAACACTCACTCGCACACCCACTAGTACTCACTACAATAACTCTACAGCACTAACACTACATTAATCTATACAAACATGATAAGAAATGCATGCACACTCCTGAGACATGCATTAGACTCAAGTGTTTGAATTGAGGATAAAATAGCAAAGCTCCAAATAATAATAATGTTTGCAGAGGCTGACAGGTAAGTCATCTCTTTCTCGTGGCTCTGCTAATTAAAGCCGGCACCGGTGGGACAGAGAGGGGGAAACACAGCAATATAGCTATGGGCTTGAACAGATGTTGCGCTTTGATGAGCACCGAGGTTAGCCTATAGTACATTGTCTCCGATCATCAGGAGAGCAGGAGCAGGTCAGCTTTAATTATACGGAGAATATGTAGAAAGGGCTTTCATTTAGAACCACAAAAGTACAGTGTACGCATTTTAAATGATTGAGAATATATGGCCGGTAATGCTCATTTTATTATTATCGTGTCATTTTAACTTCATGTTCATGCCATTGATTATTTTGTGAGATGAGTCTCTTCTTCTCCAAATAGTAAAAATTGTTAAGGAGTTATGTAATCAAGTTGCTCCATAATGTGTCAGTGTGTGCTTTTTTTGTGAAATCAAGGCAGATTGCTAAATTTCATTCTGTGTTATCATGTATATTAACTGTTTTTCAGTGATTTAACAACACGGTCTCACAGGAAACAGCACAATATTACATGGAAACAAAACCACTTAGATTAGGTTTAGGCAAAACATCATGGTTGGGCTCGAATAAGTACGTAAACTAAGTGAAATATGTACGGAAACAACATAACAGGAATTCAAAAAACACGTCACTAACAAAACAAAACAACGGTCTCAAACACAGATCTCCTGGTTAAAAGTCCTGTGTTTGTTGGACCCATCCACCTCCCTCCCGTCCGCCATAACCCTTTCTTTCTTGCTTTTTATTCTACGCCACTAACTCTGAGCGTAGGATATTCATGCATATGTGTTTACATCTGACTGGACTACGGACTACGTGTCGTACAAATGACACGCCAAAAGCAAGTGAGGCATTCGTATTGCACACTAAATGCCTTGTGCATTATCGCGGCAGCCTTCACCTGCGAACGGGCTCCAATGCGGATCAACTGGCCAATATGGGAAAATACCAACTTTAAGTCAGACAATCCTGGATAATGTTCAGTTAATGTTTTTTTTTTTTTTTCGTTTTTTTTTTGTCTAATGCCAACATTTTGGAAAGTTTTGCTGTCTAGAGTATCTGTGCAGCAAAGGTATAGTTACGGTTAGGGAGAGATCAAGATTATGAAAGGTAAACTATTGTTAAGGTAAGGCAACTAGAACACTTGGTTAAAGGGGACATATGTAAGCAAACGAGAAGACTTTATTTACATAGCACATTTTGTTCCAGGTGGAAGCACAATGTGCTCAACACATGAGCAAACATGGAAGTAGCAGTCACAAACACTATACTGACACATAAATGACACACCCGAATTAACCATTATGACGTAGGAATAAAAATTGTAATATTTACGATGAGCAACCAACCAGTAAGAATTAATACGACGTGAATTAAAACCAAAATAATAAAATAACACAAATCAAATACTAGTTAAAAGCAACAGTTTTGACCGACACAAAATAATGGGACGGGGGTTATAATCAATAAAAGAAGTAAAAAAAAAAAATAATAATAATTAAGACCAGCAGATATCATAAAAAGTACCTAACAACCCAAAAACTGTGAAATAAGAAAATCCAGTCAGTTTTTTGTGGACTGCCTGGATCAGAAAAAATATGATTCAACAAGCTATTCAGATATGACGATGACAATTCAACATCTGCAACTGGATTGTTTCACAAGAAGCCAGTTTACACTCATTTATCTGTTTATTTTTTAGCCAATACTTGTTGTCAAACGATAGCCAATGGTCTCCAAGATAGCAGTTTGGCCAATGCGTTCCACCTCTTTTGCGCTTCCGAAACCCAAAATCTTGCCCCGTTGCCTACAAATTCTACATTCATATGAAGATATCTGATAACCTGCATGAAAGTCAGACTTGTTACGGACCATCCAACTCCCTGACCACCACATGCTTGCTTTCCGCTTAATGCCAGGATGTTTGAGTGTTGGATTGCCTCGGTATACCCAGGTCTAGACAAGGGTTTCGAATATTCAAGTTTTTAAGTTTTTTGTGTTGTGTACCTGTCAGGCCACAAGTGCATGGCACAGAAACATGATACGATGGGAGAGAGTGGAGGTAAAGCAATTTATGCTTAATTATCCACCCAAAATATTCAGCTGCAGGCTATATAAAGCTGATAACATATGAAATCAAGGAGTATTTTACATTATTTACTGCGATAATTGTCTCAATATTTTGTGTTCAATGTCATGAAGTCGATTTTTACAGGAGTTAGTGTTCAACAAATTCACTTTTTTTGGATGTTGTGTGGACATAACTATGCCCATCAGATATTGCGGGATTCAGCCCTATTTTGCATTTTAATATTAGAGATTGCATCTTTTTGTTTCCCCTAGGTATTTTGATTAATACTTTGGTGAGGTTTCAGTGGTTACTGTAAAGAATGAGACCTGGAAATTGTGACTCAGTCAAATAAAACAACAATCACGGTCTAGTGAACTGTGTGTTTCAGCACCATGGACAGAGACAACAGCTCCCTTCAGACTCTGGCAACAAAAATATATTAGAGGAAAAAGCTGAAGACAAAAACATTAGAATCATCATAGACTATGTTTCATTTTACCATTCATTCTCTCTAAGAGATTATCTGATGTTTTTAATTTTTTACTTTTTATACTTAGATATTGTAAAGGTGAAGTAATCCCAAAACATTATACAAATTAAAATACTGAATCGCAATTAATCGCATGATTGTCCATAGTTAATCGTGATAAATCGCAAATTAATCACAAATTTGTTTTGTATCTGTTCAAAATGTACCTTAAAGGAGATTTGACAAGTATTTAATACTCTTATCAACATGGGAGTGGACAAATATGCTTTGTTAATGGATGTATTTATTATTGGAAATCAATTAACAACACAAAACAATGACAAACACTGTCCAGAAACCGTCACAAGTACTGCATTTAGCATAAAAAAATATGCTCGAATCATAACAAACTAAAGCCCAACAGGCAACAACAGCTGTCAGTGTGTCAGTGTGCTGACTTGACTATGACTTGCCCCAAACTGCATGTGATTATCATAAAGTGGGCATGTCTGTAAAGGGGAGACTCGTGGGTACCCATAGAGCCCATTTTCATTCACATATCTTGAGGTCAGAGGTCAAGGGACCACTTTGAAAATGGTCATGACAGTTTTTCCTCACAAAAATCTAGCGTAAGTTTGGAGCATTATTTAGCCTCCTTCATGACAAGCTAGTATGACATGATTGGTACCAATGGATCCTTAGGTTTTCTAGTTTCATATGATACCAGTATCTTCACTCTTTAAAACTGAGACCGCTACAACCTTACAAAGTTGCATTGATGCGTTAAAGAAATTAGTGGTGTTAAAACAAATTTGCGTTAATGTAATGCATTATTATCGCATTACCTTTGACAGCCCTATTTTAACTATTTTATTCTTATTATTATTTGTTTATTTTGGCACCAAATACATTTAACAGAGACAGTCAGTCTGCATCTTGAGAAATCTTTGAAGCAGTCAGCTTTTGCTCTCTTGAACATGCACCAAAGTAGCAGCAGTTCATTAGTAATAACATTTCAACAAGTCTCAATTTAAAAATAAGCTTTGTTTATCTTCTCATTATCGTTTCTCTTTCATTGTGCTTTATGTGAGGATTGACAATTACTGGTATAGTTCACATGGCTTCCAGCCTGTTGATCTATTCATGCTAGGGAAGAAACGTGCACACACACACACACACACACACACGATAGCCGCATGTTTCCGACTTCTCTGGAAGATTCCAATTACCCGAGCTTCAATGATCCACAGCGGCACCGCCTACTATACTGTCAATGTGTTAATTAAATATTCATTTTAACAATCCGCATCACAGGGGGGCTGGTGCTTGGCAGGACCTTGATTGCAGCTTTACAAGAGTATATATGTGTGTGCGTGCATGTGCGTGTATGAACGTGCCACTGTGTGTCACATGTGACCTTTAGAAACATGTGCTGCCATCTCTGTTAGTGTTTTTCTTCCTTTTCATCCTCCTTTTTCCTGTTCCTTGCTTGTCCTGAGGCCCTGCAATTAGCGACTTTGCTCCCTCTCACCGACGCACTGCTGAAAAGGGGGCTCCTCGCGAGGGGAGCCCGAGTGATCAAGCCACAGGACAATCCCTGAGATTTCATTAAACCTCCATTTAAGGTTTCATCTGCCCCAGGGAGACAGGGGAATGGAGGGTGGAATCTGTGCCGCCGGCTGAGAGGAAGGTGGAGAGAGAGGCGGAGGAAGACAGCAGTCGTTCGGATCTCTGATTTCCCCTGCCGAAAAGAGAGGACGGGCGATGGGGGGGTGGGGGGGGGGCAGGGTAGATGTTGCCTTGGCGACCACAGGTGTGCAGGTAATGTGTGGAAATGCACAAAAACACATCAAGTGCTAGTGGGGAGTTTCCTATGGCGTTCTCAACACCCTCCCTCTCACAGTTATTGTCTTTAAAAGCTATTTTTAGCCCGTTGACTGCGTGTGGCAGCAGATGATCAAGCGAACCAGGGGATGGATATAAATCTGAGTGGAGCTAAAAAAAATCCATTAAATTTAGTGCCGTAACTTTGGCGGCACGCTGTGCAACGGGAGCGAGTACTTGTTCGAATCAAAGGAAGGGGTGAGATACTGGAGCTGCCATTTCCTTTTTTTAAATCTCCAGATTCATGTAACTTGCTTCTTTCCTCTGAGCCGAACATGGCTGTTTGAAGTAATAAATTATCAATGCAGGGTGTTTTTTTTTTTTTTTTTTTTTTCTCTAAATACCTTACACGCATCACTGCTAGTTGAGCTTTTTTACGCGCACAGACACGCGCACGTGCGTTGAGTAATTAAAACAGCCTGTCTCTGAGGTGGTTTAGCTCGGTTCTATTTTGACACAAAACACATTATTCTGACAGCCATTGCTTGCTCTTATCCCCTTGGCACACGCGTGCAAAGGCACACACATGGACTCAGACACAGTAATTAATCCAGAGGATTTAAGGTGTTTATCCTTAAGATTATCGCATGAATGAAATGGCATGTTTTTTTTCTCCTCACTGGCATTTCTTTTCTTTTTTTTAAACAACAGACATCCAATGTATTTGCATTTTGCAAACACCTTTCCCGCTATGCTAATTTAATGGATGCACAGGAAAGGATACATTTCCTATGCTAAAGAGTTGCTGGAGGCTAGCTAACCAGAGGCTAGCCAGCGCTTGATGTGCCCACGGCTTATTAGCCTGTGGCAGAAGCATTTTTTTT
>CAKAOH010015354.1:0-67504 GCA_916701665.1 Sebastiscus tertius | reverse complement strand
CCCCCCCCGCCGGACAAAAAGGAACGGCGCATGACAGCACCCATGACTCACTCGCACATATCTACTCGCTACATACAGACATGAGTGATGACATTGGTAGTGGCAGCTCAGTGGGGCGGACAAATATATGCACCTACCTGTTTGTGTTGTGGGTTTTTTGAATGGCGTCTGAATGGTGCTTTAAAGGACCAGTGTGTGACATTTAGGGGGATCTATTGGCAGAAATGGAATATAATATTAATAAGTACAGTATGTTTTCTTTAGTGTATAATCACCTGATAATAAGAATCGTTGTTTTTTTTGTTAGCTTAGAATGTATATCTACATAGAGAGCGGGTCCTCTTCACGGAGTCCACCGTGTTGCACCTCCATGTTTGTACAGTAACCCAGAACAGACAAACTAAACACGGTTAACTTTTCCTGCTTGGGCCGGAGTCGATAACGTTGCTTGCTCCTGACGCCACCGCTCTCTCTCTCTCTTGCTTCACCACTCACTTCTGATGTACACATACACTCTAAGCACCAGCCCTGCTCCAGATGACAATACTCTTATAACAACTGGCTTTACATAGGAAAGTTCGTGGGAGAAGCTTCATTTGGTTGCAATCTGCAACCTCACCGCTAGACACCACCAGATTCTACACACTGCACCTTTAAATACATCCAAGACAAACTAAAAAAGATATCTTTTAACAAGACAAAAGCAAAGTCCCAATTCCACAATGCATACTAATTGTATTCAGTATATACAGATCTTAATAGCGTACAGTTTGTATACAATAAATGAATAAACTATATTGTTTTATACTAACAGGACAGGAAAATGCCACTACCAATTAAATCTAATTTATTTCGAATTTTTGTTTTTGTGATTCGATTTAGTTGCTTTACCAAAGTGCAAATTATTTCAACTTTGACATCATTGCCGCTGACCTTTCAAAGCGCAACCAATGAGATACCTGCTGCAACTGTTGTTGTTGCATAGAAACAGCGAATGGCGTTGCTTGTGCACTTTTCGATGATATAGTATGCCTGCGCTGCGTTTGCAACTGTGACGCTCAGTGCCCTGTACCTCGTGGTGCGCGAAGAGAAAACTTCTTATCATGTGAAGGCATCTTCAGAAAAAGTCCGCTAGGCTAATTCATGCAGTGTAAAATCCCATGGGCGTTCAGGAAGCTGCTATGTGAAAACCTTATTTTTGTAGATTACAGTACACTTGTAATGCACTACAGAAGGATTTATGTTTTATTTTGTGATGTCAAACACAGGACTTTTCAATATTTACATGCTATTATTGCTCCATCCTCTGTGAATAAACATTAGAAATATGTGAAATCATGCACTGCAATAAATGTCCCTCAGCGCCGCGTTAGAGATACAACAGACAGATCGATAGTGACAGGTCAGACGGGCTGGAAGCATGCAGGTAAATTCATCCCAAAGGATAGACAGTCACAACACAGACCAAAGAGGCACGGATCCTGCTATGACTCATAACATTAGCATAATCAATCAGCCCCTCTTTCGAACACAAAAGCCAATAGATATCTATGAGAATGCTTAAAAAGTCAATGCTCTGCTTGGCAGCTCACATAATGAAGCCATTTCTGGTCGCACGCATAAAAAAATCTAAGAGGAGGTTGACAGACAGTCACATGCCTTCTTATTCTTATCCAACTTTGCCACCTTCGATTTCTTGTTGAATTCTGCCTGGTCGACTTTTACAGCACTAATAAGGTGTCCAATGTTCTCTAGAGCCCGAGCTAGACGTCTCATCCTCTGATTGTCGGGCTATTCTTATAAATACCTGAGCATAATAAGAGCCCGGGCTGCAGGCGAGTGAAGACATCCAGTCAGCCGGTTGGTGGAGACGATGTAGCCAGCTGGGCCCAGCTGCTCATTAGTGAAACAGGTCCAGTTATCCTGACAAGTCAGAGATGTCTAACCTTACCCTAGCATGGCATAATTCTAGACATTCCTCAACCAGTCAGGCACAGCGAGGACAGCCATGGGAAGCCACTGAAAAGCTATGAATATTTCACACAAACATCCCCTGCGACTATTGCATCGCTCTTGCTCCGTGCTCCAGAAGCAATTTTTTTCCCACTGTTTTTAGAAAATCAGCTAACTGCTAAGCAAAAGTGTGAAAAAAGGTTTAATTTGAGTTCCGCGAAACAGAAATTGGTTTGGAGAACAGGAATCTGCGAAAGCCAAAAAAGCGAGATTCTACTGTCATCTCTGTGTCAACAACCGCATGTTGATGTCCCCCCTGTCCTCCCACAGCATCCTCACACCTGCTTTCTCTCCCCCTCTCTCTCTCTCGCATATTCTCTCCAGCCGTCAACTCGCATCTCTTTTGACAGTGATATGCCGTTACACGTGAGAGGGCCACCGCAACACATGCAAAAAAAAAAAAAATGGAGCTGCCTGGTATTCGGGTAAACAGCTCTCACCCTTACACCGAATTAGGTGCGACGAGGGTGTGAGTGTTGCAGGTTGAGAACCAAACAGTGACAGTTAATATCAGTATAATAGGAAACTGTATTTATATTCTGTGGAACAGAAAGAGCAGGACAAAACAACAAACACTGGAGAATTGAATGTTAATCTCAGCCCCACATTTCGAGGGTTGTACCTCAGCTCAACAACTAAAATCCTTTGAATGATCCTTAAATCTTAGCGATTTTTTGCGGAAAACAAGCTGTTAACACAATACCGACATATTAAACACCTTTTACATGTAAGTTAATATGTCGATTTTGTTAGCTAACAGTTACTTATTTAAATGTCCTGCAGATACGGAGCAACATTAGCATTCTTTGTCGTATTTCTGGCTACCTGATGAACGCAAGTCTAATATTCACCCTCCGTTTTAGCTCCGTTTTTGGTCTCCACCGACTCCTGTGGGAAATAGCTGTCTCTTTAGCTGCTAAATGCTCCACTATGTTCACCAGCTAGTTGCTAAGTTTGTCTGTCTGCCGTTTGGTGCCGGACAGGTAGCGTACAATGAAAGCTTTTTCCACCGAAAACAGCTGCCTGCTGTGGTTAAGAACAACGAACGCGGTGAGAATGAACCGAAACATTAAAGTTGTGGCCTTAAAAACCAATACAGCTAGCTAAAAGATGCTAAAATGTCACAATAATCTATTATGGGTCCATCACTGCGATCGACCCCTTTCGTTTTACACAGTAATTTGATCCATTGTTGATACAAAAATATTGATTATAGCCGCGTTAAGAAGTTGTGACCTCCAAAAAAACTACAAACCAAAACCTTAAATAATTACACATTTCGACTATAAAACTAACTTGTCATATAACAATCAAAAAGAGGCATTTCAGCCCGTTCTCATTCCCAGGGCGTTAAATACCGAGGCCAACAAACACAAGGCTTTCACATTGTAATAAGCTGTTCGTTTGTGTCCCGTGTTCACAACGTCATTTTCACAGTACAAATGTGGTAGTTTTAAGTCCAACAATGTTGTTTCTTCCTAAACCTAACTAAAGTGGTTTTGGTGCCTAATCCTGAAGTGACACTAAGGATAACTATAGTGGTTTTGATGCTGACGCCAAGGGGCGGTATGCAACGAGTTGGGATGAGAACATGTTGAGGCATTTCAATACTGTAATATTGAATTATAGGTTTGTATATCAGGTTTGTTGGGTAGACTTCATTCCGCTTTACATGACCTAGTTGGACCAACACGACAGAAGGTCTGTATTTGCTGAAGTTTGATATTTTCTATGTATGTGTTAGATAAGCCTCAAAAATGTGCACAAAAAACTGAAGTGGCTTTACAAGGTCACAGTGTAAAAGCTGGTGCATTTCTTAAATTGCTGCAGTTATTAGTCAGTGATTTGACATTGGAGAATTGTGGTTGACAACTGAAAAAGGAGACATTTAAGAGAAGAGATGCAGTTGTATTTGGGAGAGCATTTTTCAAAAACTCTCCACAGGGAGTTCATCGCCTGCTGGGAGAAGAGCTATTGATGGGTGCATTTCTCCCACTCGGTCATGATAGGCCTCAATAGACAGCTCATTATTTATTTTTCCATTCAGAGGCCAGAGATAAAATGGCTGCCGGTCTGACACTGATGTATGAGCGTCTCATTGGGGGAAAATCTACTCTGCTGATCCTCTGAATCCAAACCCAAACTAATAGGCAAAAATCTAATCGAAAGTGATTATAAACAAATAAAACCAGAAGGGAAAAAAAAACACACACACTGCATAAACGCTAACTCAGGGGAGAGATGTCTGGAAAGGATGGGTGACGAGGAAAATGCAGCAGATTTCACCCTCATTTGCTAATTGAGGAGATAATGTAAATCATTCTCAGTCAGTGGAATAAACGACCCTTTAAAAATCAATGGGAGTTACAAAGCGTCTACTTCTACGCTTTGAGTCCTGGAGGAGTGAATCAGCATCTCTGAGAGACGGATCTCATTCTTCGGGGTTTTGCTTCGCTCTGCTGTGCCTCCAGTCTCGTAAGATTGAACGTTTTAATTGTGCTAAAGGTTAATAACGAATCCGAAAGCTAGAAGAGGGACTTGGGGACGTGTAGAGCTTCAGTTGGCGACCGTATCCCATCATTAGCAGACACTGACTCACCAAGCCAGTTTGTTCATTACTAAATTGAAAGCTTGTAGGTTTTTTCTTGAGAATTAAAGGGATATTTTACTCTTAGTCAACCTGGGTGTTATTGGCAATAGGTGACAAGAAATTGCACTATACAGAAACGCCAAAGATATGTTTGAGGTAGTTTAGAAAAAACGATACCATCACATAGTTTGTCCATCGGAAAGCTCTGACAAGTTTATTTTCCAGCTATAAATGTCCCGATTGCTACGTGTCTTAGTCACCACTAAAGGATCAAAACTCTTTTCTAAAACAAAAAATAACTTTATCTATATCAGATGGGTTTTTTTTAAATCCCAAATACTGGAGAGTCCTGGTGGCCTAAAGAAACAACTAAAGAAAATCTATATCAGTGTCAGCCTTAAAAATCTAGTATTGGGGTCAGATCAGAAGCCATTATGACGTCCATTATTCGACTCCTATAAAGTAGTATCAGGGCTAAAATTGCAACTATTGGTCATGTAATTGGTCCATTTTAGACATAACTGTAGTTTGTTTAAGACATATAGTATCAGTCAGTAAAAACTGCTCAGTGTGTATTTTGTCATTACATTTTTTGAAATTTTAAACTTTGCAACTACTTTAGCATGCACGCAAGCTAAGCCAAAAGTTTGCCACAGCTAGCCTAACACTAGCATTAGCATCAGCAAACCGGTGTGCATCTGAGTCTTGCATGGGTCTGATTTTCAAGACCCGTTCCTGCCCCGGCATGCAACGTGCAATAATAATAATAATAATAATAATAATACATTTTATTTACATAGCGCTTTTCAAGAAACTCAAAGACACTTTACACAGCTAAAATGATCATAAACAGGGACATCATGAAATATAAAACACACAACATTATTAGTGATTTCTTCATTTCCTAACACTGAGCAGCACTGTTTCTATTAGCCGATTGAACACATCCAGTCAACGTTTAACAAAGGCAGCTGGAGGTCACACTGAAACAGGAAACGTACGCTTGAATTTGTCCGTCGCAGTGAATAATAATAAGAGGACTGAAATGTAACCAGTTACTGTGCTTTGTACAGAATATTCTTTAATACCATACCCAACCCCACCACCCGCACATATGACCAATTAGCAAGCCGACCTGACCTGTTGACCTGAGATACGCGGCTGGATCTAAAACCACAAATCCTAAAATAATCATGCACTGTTCAAATAATTCAGTGAGGCAGCATGTTTAAAAGTGAACGAATGCAAAGGTAATTCAGGAATTTAAAATTAAATTCATATTTTTTGCTTATTTTCATAATATTGAGCTGCACATCGCCACAATTAATGATGAAGCTGCTCCCGTATTCCAGGTGACGCAGAAGACAGAGCCGACACACAGAGAAATCAGAGGATTGGAAAATTAAAACATTAAATTTTCATTATTTACATTATATTTTAATAGCCTATAGGCCTATTTACTATCCAACACCCACAATCCGACCCAAATTTTCTTTGTTTCACCCAGAACTGAACCTGGAAAAAGACACCTTTATTGCGTATCCGATGCGGGACTCTAGCCTGCATGCAGGATCCTGTGATGGACAATAAAATTTTTCAGAATCTAAATCCGAAGTGGATCCTATGCTATACCATCCAGTTAGCTAAAAAAAAAACTACAAGGATTTTCAGCGAACTTCATTACTTTTGGTAAAATCTCAAGTGTTTGAG
The DNA here is from genome assembly GCA_916701665.1 of Sebastiscus tertius. Lineage (NCBI taxonomy): Eukaryota > Metazoa > Chordata > Actinopteri > Perciformes > Sebastidae > Sebastiscus > Sebastiscus tertius. The sequence goes on along the minus strand of CAKAOH010015354.1, from coordinate 61,191 downwards.
ATAATTGCGGTTTGAATGACGTTTTGTGGAACGCTGTAGGACGTTTGAGCCTCCTCATCCCTGTTTGCAACGTTCTTACTGGAGTCCACGTTTTTAAAATCTCTACAATGGAAATGGAGAGTTATTATGAGCGATGGTCATAGTGGAAGGCTAAGCTGAGAACAAAAGCTGATTTTATTGGCCAACTGAATGGCTTTGCTGTTTGTCGAAAACACTGCCCTTTTCTTTTTCACTTTTGATTTTTAAATCCATAGACAATCCCAATCAAATGTTGTAGTCAAAAGGTCTTTGGTGTGATTGTGTTGGAGAGGGGGAGGGGAAACCCTTAATGAGAGAGTGGGAGGAAGGCTGCTGAAATCATTTAATCCTTATACATCCACTTATCACGCCACAGCAAAACTAGCCTTAATGGCTTGGCTGTGCTAGGCAGGATATTATTTCATACATGGGGGAATTAAATGAATGCACGGCAGAGTTCAGTCTTCGGGAGAAAAATAATGGGAATCCACTCAGCTTAAAATATTGGATTTGTTAATGAATGGAAGCAGTTAATCTAAAGCCTGATTCTGAGAATTGTCTAAAAAAAAAATCAGGAGATGAAAAGGGGGGGGGGGGAGAAAAGGAGTGAAAAGAAGCTATAAAGCAGAAAGGGAATCGCTACGTTTGCAATAAACACTGTGATTTTCCTCAACATTACAGCCAACGTCTATCAGAAATGCCACGAACGCTTGTCAGACCCTCCCCAGTGGAGGGTTTGGATGAAGGTCACCCGTTGTTTCTCTAGCACTGTCATTATCTGACAGTGAGGGAGAGATAAGAGGTCGCCGATAATAAATGCTCCGCCATGATTGGAAATAATCTTGACAAGAGCCTCTCCAACAGTCCAGAAAAGTCCATCAACGAAACAGGATTGAGTATGACATGTTTTTGTCTGTGCCAGCCTCATACAGTATGGACTCGCCCGCAATTTCAAATAAATCTGCAAGTTGAAGAGGTTTTGATTTATGCAAGCGCGTTAACCGCTAATGCTTCTCACTGGGCATAACACTTCTTTACCTCAGAGAGTGAAGAAATAAAAGGGGTGATGTGTGGCTGTTTCCAATTTTTAAGCATGCTTTGACAGCAGTCAGTAGGGAGAGACCATACTTGCTAATTTTCAAGAAGCTGACTGAGCTGGTGCTGCCTTTCAGGTCTCCAGCACATTGGATTTTACAATGACTGAGGTTAAAATGCTGATTTTTAGATTGTTATACTGCAATGTCTAATAATCTCAAAGATATTATCAGCTAAATAATATGCACAATGTATCCAGAAATGCCTTAATATTACTTTAGGACAGACATTTTGGAGGCCCTTCCCATCGCAACATTAATTCAGCACCCCCATCAATGGACAGCGACGAAGAGTAAACTGAGGGCCCTTCTAATCAGTAAACACAATATGAAACTCATCAATATAAGGCAATACGTCAACAATAAGTCAAGACATAGCTATGTGATCACAATATGTCATGACTACATTAATTCAGCACCCCCAATCAATGGACAGCGACAAAGAGTGGAGTGCCCTCCTAATTAGTAATCACAATATGAAGTAGGGCTGTACTGAATAGTTCGGAGCTTCATTCAACAATTTCTAAATCTACATTTGAATGCTGCGCAACTTTTTAAATAAAAATGTTTTGATAATGTCTATTCATTCTGTTTAAACCTGACATTTGTGCACAGTTGCAGATAAAGATCAAGCTCACTAATGTTATAAGTATTATACTATTTTTTAGAATTATATTCCAGTGATGGCTGTGAAGGATTGTGTCCGACTCGTGTGATCCAAACATTTCCAATAACTCCGGAGCGCTGTTAAGTCCAAAAGCCATAATTTATTGAAAAAAAGATAGATGTAATCATTTCCAAAATTCACAATATGTTTTTATCAAACAAAATATTCTGATTCAAACAATATTTGTAGGCGTTTAGCCTTTCAAAAACTTGCATTAAGGTGCTATTGAATAGGCTATAGCCCAGAGAAATGCGCAATAACAGTTGGCATTAGGCGCAAAAGCTATTGTCACAATTTTATTTTCAAAATAGAATGTAAAAAAAACAAAAAAAAACAAAAGAACAACATTATTAAAAAAATGTACGCACGGTGCGTACAGGATTACTGCCGACACAACTGCAATGGACTGTTCGCTAAGCCCTGCCCTCCTTACCTTTGTCGCTACACTTGTTAGCCTTTTGTTCTTACAGGCACATGTGCAATTCTTAGTAAATTTTGAAACAATAGGTCTTTGAATTTGTCACAGAAATAAACAAATGAAATACACAGCCAACGTCTAAAGCTAAAACTCACTAAAACTTGTCACCTCTAATGTTAGAATATTGTAGGCTATTATGAATAGGGGTTTAGGGTCAATTCCTATACTGGACATGAACAAAGTTCATCTAAACAACCTCAAACACCCTTAAAGATGAAATTCAGCACTTTAACCTCAGTCATTGTTTCATTTTAAATCCAATTGTTCTTGAGTACAAAGACAAATCAATAGAAAATTTGTCACTGTCCAGAAACTTGGAGTCTGCACTTTACATTGTGGTCAAAGTTTGTAAGTTGTTATATGAACCGCAGTGAAGTTTGAATATGTGTGACTGTTTGTGATTCAGGATGTTGCTGTATGGAAGAAATTGGAGTGTTGCTCTCCATTGTGCAGCATGCATCATTGTCTCCATTTATCTTGTTAGGTGTGTATTGTAAATCTAATCTGATACATGGTTTGTGTGCCTTGCAGTCTGGTGTCTGTGGAAGGCCATTTTTCAGGTGCATGGCAGAAAATAATAGACAAAAAAGTGGCAATCGACTTTCAGTCATTCATTGACAGTCCTGTACCAATCCTGTTATGAGCTTTTTACCAGCAGAAGGAAATACGTAATATGTTTTTAGGTTATTGTTTTCTTTGTAATTATGTGTGGTATTTTGCATATTTGTATATGTTTTATTTACAGTCTATCAGAATTTATTGGCACTGTGTAAAACATCATACAGGAATCTTTTCTCATTGACTTCACGTAAATACGTTTTTTAAAGAAACATGATCACTATATTTGCAGCATGCATTGTTTGAAAGTTAAAACTCTCCAGAGACAAAGAGAGACCAAAAAATATGAACATAACAATTATTGTAGTATATCCTAAACCTGTTCCCATTCCCAGGGTGTAAAAAAAAGTGGTCAGACAAAGTGGTCGGGGAGCGTTGACGTAGTTTAAAGAGCGAAAAAACACACATAGGGCAACAAACACAAAGCTTTCATCCAAGAGACTGCTGTTCCTGTCCTGTGCGTTAAGTTTCACTTTCACTTTACAATCAGCTGTTCATCTGTGTCCGGTGTTCACAATGTTAAGTTTCATTTTCCGTTACAAACGTAGTCATTTTAGCCCCAACCATGATGTTTTTTCCTAAACCTAACTAAGTAGGTTAATTGCCTAAACCTAATCAAGCGTTTTTGTTTAAATTTACAAGGTTAAGCACGTATTTACTGACACCGAAAAGTGCCGCAAAGGGGTCTGACAAAGTGTCAGTATGTGATGAATTGGGATGAGAATGTGTTATGTTCTGTGTATATCGAGACTGTGACTTTGCAGTATGAATTAGGACACAGTGGAAGATCCCTACTTGGCCCCATGAGTCATTATTTGATTTAATCAAACCTGTTTCTTCTTATCACAAGAAGCATAATTAAACCTTTATCAACAACCGTGTGATGGATAGACAAGGTTCCAGGAAAAAAAACTGCTTACAGAGCGTGAGCTGTAATGCCACATCAAGATCCCGTAGAACTCGTCAGAAGTTTCTGAAGTGTTCGTAAGAGTTCATCCATCTTGTGTGAAGTGCAAGTTTTGTATCTTCAATCGCATTAACTTTAGGCGGCTTTTGTTTTGGTCCGTAGACGAACTGCAAGAGAGGCCATTAATCTGTGTTTTCTCCATTCAAAACTGAAGATCACAATCAATACTTTATCTCATTGTGGCATAGGCAAAACCCCAGTAGGGTAAACTATAATCCCTGTTGGTGGGGTGTTATTGACTGTATGCAAACAAAAGTGCATAAGTTAAAGAAACATGAGAAATGGTTTCGGTGCCTCGGAGGTCTAGTGCACCAAAGCGAGGGAGATGACGGGGGCCAAAACTCAATGGCTGGGAGTTAGGGGAGATGTGCCAGCAGTGCAGTCATCTTGGCGGTCTTTATGCCTCCTCAGGGGAGAAACAAAAACAGTGTGCGAGCTGGAGCGGCCTCAGCTTCGCAGATGCTCACCTTTGACTGTCCTTCTACTCCTTTTTGTAGGCTGCTAAGACAATTGCTGATGAGTAGCAGCGTGTGGGTCATTAGAGGTGATTATCAAACCGCTGACCTCCTACTCAATACTAGTGGCATTGTGTCTTTGAGACAAAAAACTCGTCAAGAGCACAGAGTGCGTTTTACAATTTAAGATAAGCTTGTGTGTTTGAGGACAAGTGATCAATTAAAGGCACTGCGGTTTTGTTTTCCAGGTTTATTCAACCAGTATAGATTATAATGCTGTTAGAAAGTGGCACAGCAAAAATCCTTGTGAAATGGGTGGTGATCGAAATGGAAATTGACGGAAGCTTGGTGACGTTGTGACACTTGGTCGCTAACTGGACTCTGTGTTGTACGCAAGTATGTAAATAATTCAAAGATTAGATCAAATTGTAAAGCCGTCCTCACCGAAAAATTGGGTGTATAGGTCGAATATTACAGGCCATGTTTACTTTTGTTGTTAGGTGGCGACCTCTAGTGACCGTATTAATTTTGACAGGAGCAAAAGAGGATGTTAGAAAGAGTGACAAAGTCTGCGTAGAGAGGAGGTCGGGCTGAATGGATGGGTCAAACAAGCGCAGGACTTTCACTCAGGCAGGCCACTCTTAATACGCCATAATAACGGGTTAACGCAATCTCATTTTAACGCCACTAATTTCTTTACACATTGCTGCATCTTGCGATTTTTAGGTTGTAGCATGCTCGGTTTTAAAGCTAGAGTGAAGATACTGGTATCATATGAAACTATAAAACCTAAGGAATCCATTGGTACTAACCATGTCATGCTTGCCATGAAGAAGGCTAAATAACGCTCCAAATTTAAGCTAAATTTTGGCAAGGAAAAACTGGCATGGCCATTCTCAAAGGGGTCCCTTGACCTCTGACCTCAAGATATGTGAATGAAAATGGGTTCTATGGGTACCCATGAGTCTGCCCTTTACAGACACGCCTACTTTATGATAATCACATGCCCTTTTTTGGGCAAGTCATAGTCAAGTCAGCACCCTGACACACTGACAGCTGTTGTTGTCTGTTGGGCTGCAGTTTGCCATGTTACGGTTTGAGCATATTTCTTTATGCTAATTGCAGTACCTGTGAGGGTTTCTGGACAATATCTGTCATTGTTTTGTGTTGTTAATTGATTTCCAATAATAAATAAACACATACATATGCATTAAGCAAGCATATTTCCCCACTCCCATGCTGATAAGAGTATTAAATACTTATAATATCTCCTTTTAAGGTACATTTTGAACAGATTCGCAATGTGCGATTAATTACAAGCATTCAATTAATCGCGATTAAATATTTAAATCGATAGACAGCCCTGATTATAGTGTTTGTAAATCTTCTTAAAATTTGAATAAAAGCTAAAAAAATGGACCGGTTTTGTGTGTAAACATTGCCAGAGAATCATAGGACTCAGCGTTTATTGTCACTGGCAAGTCAACTCCCTCTGCTCCCGCTCTGTCACTATCATTCATTGTGTTTTAGGATCTCTCATGAGCTGTTACATATTGCATCCAATGCATAATGGAAGCACAAAAACACCTAATAAAATGGACTTTACTGCACGTCTGTTCTCCTCTCTCTCGCTCTCTCTCTCGCTCTCTCTGTCTGTTGCTGGCCTTGGTGCTGAACTCGCACCGCTGTCAGCATCTGCTAGGTAAACAACTGACAACCCCAACGTAGATTAATGCCGAACTGTGAGCGAGCCCGAGCAGCATTTCGCATGTAAAGTGAGTCTAAGCAGGAGAGCGGAGCGCTGGAAGTGGGATTTCCAGAATGACCAGTTCCATTCTCCTTGTCTCAACAACTCTCAGATCTCAGATTCAGCCTCACACACACACACACACAAATTGGCCTATACACCTCATTAGACAGACAGAGCGAGACATGACACGCAGCATTTCCGACGCTTTAATTGTATACGTGGGCAGCCGGCACGACAGAATCTACTGCATGCATTTAAAATGCATTGTTTTTGTTTTAAACATGAGCGCACACTGTTTCATACATTTGATTTTTTTGAAATCCAATTAAAATGTGTGATCCAAGAGAAAGTGTCAACCCATGCACACAAAGTGCACACAGTTAATGAGCCGCCATGCAACCAGACCCCAAGTTGGTCGCCAATTTCTCTCCGCGCATTAATGTATTTCCTCGCTCTCCTGCTTTGCGCGTCAAAGGATTACAGTCTCATTTGGAGTTAGCGTTTTCCCTGTGTGCCTCCGTCAGGGGACTGACTGTCTAAGCCTTCGCCGCAATAAAATGTTAATCTACAGAAGTTTTTATTCCTTTTCAGTTTTAAAACATTTTCCTGCTCTAATATGTGAAACGTTCTCCTACGGGGGCGAGATAAATGTCTTCTCTTTTTCTAAACGTCTTCTCTTTCAGATGCAGCTTCAGGACATTTTTTAAATTAAAGAGTCAATTTATGAATAAGTGAATCTTGAAACTAGCCGCAATAAGATATCAGAGAGTCTTTAATGCGAATTGAGCTCTCGTTTTATACAAATATCCCAAGACAAATTTATAAAATTAGTTTTTTTTACATGAGATATTTTCTGGCAGTGCAGCTATATCTACAGTTGCAGTTTGCATACAAACACATGAACAACAGAAAAACCCTCCTTTTCTTCCTTCTTTTCCTGTCAACTTGAATGTGCTAATCTCTTTCCCACTCTCCAGTTTGCCTCTCTCTCTCTCTCTCTCTCTCTCTCTCACACCCACAGTTATTATTGACTCTTTGATGTCTGGCTATTCTTGCTGCAGTTTCAAAGAAATGGAGCATTTTTGGTCCAAAAGCACGTTGGAACACTGCATCATACAACTCACTCTCGGAGACTAATGGAAACACACACGCACACGCAAACACACGCCGCCACTCTTCTAAACAAGTTGTAGAGAGCAAATGAGAGCAAAGCGACACGTTGATGGAAGCAATGAGCCGAGGGACGGGGGGGGGGGGAGGAGACGGCGTGAAAGATGAAAGCCAGAAACGTGAGAGTGGAGAAAATAGAGACGAGGTGACATATTAACAAGGGGTGAAAGAACATTGCCGCGTTTTTAGGCTGAATTGTGTGCTTTCTATATACACTCTCTTTCATTCTTCTTCCTCTAATCAGCAGTCCCTCCCATCTCCCCCCTTTCTTTCTTTCTCTCCCCTCCCTCCCTTTCCTCTGCGTTTTGCTGCCTAGTCATTGGAGTTCATTCATTTGGCCTGACAGCTTTGGTAGATACAGCACTTAGTCCTTATTGAGGAGGTTATTCATATTTAATTCTCCCAAATTCTGCAAGTCTTTCAACCCGCTGCAAGTTAGTCCTGCGAAAAATACCATCGCACAGGAGCACACGTTTAAGACAAGTGAGAAATATAGAGACGATTGGACAACAATCAGTATCTTGTTTTATACTGAAATCCACACTCTGTCACCTTATTTTGCAGATTTAGCCACCCATCTCTGAACAATGAAATCCAGAATGTATTGGTGCAGTTTCATCATATAAAGTCCAACTCAAGTTTCCACAATACCTCCTCTTTAAAATGAACAGTGTGTAGGATCTGACGGTGAGGTGAGGAGATTACAACCAACTGAAGTCCATCCAGTGTGCCAAGTGTGTCGGAGAGCTACGGTGGCCGACACGAAAATGCGAATGGCCCTCTTTAGAGTCATCTGGAGCTGAGCCGGTGCGTAGAGTGTGTGCGTGTACGAAGGGAAGTGAGTGGTGAAGCATGAGAGAGAGAGAGCGGGGATGACGGGAGCGAGTAACGTTATCGACTTCGGCCCAAGCAGGAAAAGTTAACAGAGTTTGGTTTGTCTGATCTGGGCTGCTGTTGAAACATGGCGGTGTAACATGGCGGACTCCGTGGAGAGAGGACTATGTAGATATAAACGGCTCATTATAAGGTAACCAAAACACAACGATTCTTATTTTCAGGTGATTATACACTAAGGAAAACATACTTATTATTTTTATATTCCATTTCTGCACACTGGTCCTTTAAACGCTCTGCAAGCTCTTGGTACTCGTGGACAGGCGTTTCCACACTCTGCCCGATTGGACCCCTTTTCACTGTGTGGCCGTATATAAACTGTGCTTAGTTGCTACCTCTTCAGTTTTCTTTCACCTGTTATGGGGCTTTCACACCTCTTCCTAACATACAGCGAGCGAGCAAACTCTCGCAAATGGAGTGCGGAAAATTGTCTACGAGGAATGCCACTCTATTGATTAATGTTTGTTACTGTCAGCATCGACTTTGACCAATAAAAATAGGTTGGAGGGACCCAAAACTTTGCATAAATAGAGCCAGGGCACGTGTTTTTTTAAACAAGCGACACGTCGATCAGCCTGTTCGCTGACGCACGGAGCACATTAGGACATCTTCATTGGGAAATCAATAAACAACACAAAACAATGACAAATATTGTCCAGAAACCATCACAGGTACTGCATTTAGCATTAAAAAATATACTCAAATCATAACATGGCAAACTGCAGCCCAACAGGCAACAACAGCTGTCAGTGTGTCAGTGTGCTGACTGATTATGACTTTCCCCAAACTGCATATGATTATCATAAAGTGGGCATGTCTGTAAAGGGGAGACTTGTGGGTACCCATAGAACCCATTTTCATTCACATATCTTGAGGTCAGCGTTCAAGGGACCCCTTTGAAAATGGCCATGCCAGTTTTTCCTCTACAAAATGTAGCATTTGGAGCGTTATTTAGCCTCCTTCCCAACGAGCTAGTATGACATGGTTGGTAGTAATGGTTTCCTTAGGTTTTCTCAGTTCATATGATGCCAGTATCTTCACTCTAGATTTAAAACTGAGTCCAAAAGATCGATTGCGTTAATGCGTTGAAGCATTTAGTGGCATTAAAATGAATGTGCGTTATTGTTGCGTTGAACACAAGCAGTCGTGAGGCGAGAATTCGCTTGAACGCAGCATTAGAGTGGGGCAATTTACACCTGTACATTGTTATTGGCTTTGCTCTATTTCGTCATGCTGATGTGTTGCCAGTTACACAGCGGCAGGGGCTTAAAGGAAAGATTTGACACACTGGGGGCCACACTGATGTTGCCAGTCAACCAGCAGAGACTCTAGGAAGTAAAAAACACTCCTAAATTCTGTACGAATTAAACAAATGACTAAACAAAATGTTAATTAGTGAGCTTTAGAGGTGCTTGGCGGCAGGGGCTAGGCTGTTTTCAGTCCGTTGTTTCCAGTTTGATTAAACATTCAGTGTGTTTTCCATTTGGAGTTTGCTTCCAAAAGACTATAAATATGTAGATGATGATATTTAGATGGTTAGATACAGTGTATGGATATTTCTTGTTCCCCAGCAGTTATGTTATGAATATATTAGCACACAGTACAAGACACAGAACAGCTACACGCAGAACGCTCACTCACTCAGTCTGGTTTTCAAACAAATCCCTCTTTGCAAATACACCAAATTATGAATGCAAACGCCGCAGCTAGCAATAAATAACCTATGCTAATTTGTTCGCTCCGTAGATGCCTACTGAGTGTTTTATGCCATTTGCAAACAATGCAAGACTCCATGCTGGTTTACACAAATGCACACACACACACACACATACAGACACAAATCACCATGGTGAGACAGAATTGGCTGCGCTGAATCCCCAGGCCGCTTCACCGAAATGCAAGCAGACAAAGTCCTCGCCTCACGAACACGATGCGGTACACACATCTACACGCACAAAGAGGGATTCCCCAGACACACATACACAGACGCATTACACAAAGTCGCATACACACACACGCACAACTGACCACAACATGCAAGCATCCGAGGAGATTTATTAACAGAAGCGGACAGGAGGGGGAAAAAATCTGCCTTGCTAAAGGGCCTAATGACCTCATCTGTGGCCAGCAGCCGACATGACTGATAACATCCAAGAACACACACACACAGACGCGAACACCACCGGAGGCTCGTCCTTTCCTGCCCTCTCCAACACTGTTCTCGCTGTGTTGTAAGGGTTTAATTTTACACCATGCTACATTGCACCCTGATTAGCAGTGAGCTGCACCTTCCTCAGATTAAATAAAAAAAGCGTGTACATACTGTCTGTTCCAGTACTGTGATTGTGCAGCAGGGCTCCATTTTCTTCAAATAACCTCCTGCAACATAACAAATAACACTAAAATACACTGCAGCCTCAAACACACAGCTTTAGCGCTTTCATTTTTCACACACACAGCACAGAAACACCTGAACTCCACAAGACAAAGACAGAGAGAGGCGGGGATGTAAGGAACGGATCAAAAGATGGATTGAGATTTCCAGAGAGAGAGATGAAAAACAGATTATCTCTCCTCCGACTGGTGTTTCATTTTTACCTGTTCTCTCTCATAGTATCTTTCTCCCTCGGTTTTCTCTCTGCTGGGTGGCTCGTGTGTTGTATTGCGAGGGGGGTGTGTTTGAGACCATTTGTTTGCGTGACACGAACCCTTGTGACAGGTCTGAGCATAGATAGCAGCAAGCTACACACAAACATACACCAATTCACAACCGCCTGTCTCTCCCCCGTTCCCTTCTAAGTCGCGTAATTATTCTGTATTTTAAATGAATATCGACTTTCACCATTTTCCCCTCTCTGAACCAGTCAATTAGACTGTTAGGCTATTAAATAGGCGTCATCAGTTGATATAAGCTCCATGGATGTGGATCAGTAGGAGCCTATTACACCCAATAGTAGGTTTTTATCATCTATTCACATGGTAGATCACCGAAAGAAGGTATAAAAGAACATGACAGCGACTGTAGTAATTATGACAGGAGCAGAAGCAGAAGTCGGGCACTGTAGTAAAGACAGCATGACATTCCATAAGGGGTGGAGGTCGGGGAAGATGGATGAGACACAAAACACAAGATATTAACATGATGTTTTTCCCTAAACTTAACCAAGTGTATTTTTGCCTAAACCTAAATAGGTTGCAATTTTGTTGCCTAAACCTAAAGAAGCTGTAGTTTTATTGCCTAAACCTAAAGAAGTTGTAGTTTTGGGGCCTAAACCTAAAGAAGTTGTAGTTTTATTGCCTAAACCTAAAGAAGTTGTAGTTTTGGGGCCTAAACCTAAAGAAGTTGTAATTTTGGGGCCTAAACCTAAAGAAGTTGTAGTTTTATTGCCTAAACCTAAATAGGTTGCAATTTTGTTGCCTAAACCTAAAGAAGGTGTACTTTTGTTGCCTAAACCTAAACAGCCTTTTTTTGTTCAAAACGTGACGTTTTATTCAGTTTTACATATTAGAACGTGTTGCTTTTAAGTTTCGCTTTCACTTTTACAACGTAGTAGTTGTAGTAGGCCCCTACTGACACACATCTATGGTGCTTATGGTAGACTGATAATGCCTATTTTATGGCCTGATAACAGTCAAATCGGGTGCCTGAACAGGCTCAGCTTGTTACATCGTAGATACAGTAGGTACAGTAGACAAGTAGTGTGCATTTCCTCCATCAACACCATTAGGCCAGATAAGCCAGATATGTGTTCTGTCAACCTGCCTCCGAGGCGGTTTCTGCGTGTGCATGAATGTGTGTGTTTCTACAGTGCAACACCTCTTAAAGTGGATTTGTCAACTAATATCCTTCAACTTACTTCTCCCCACCCGCAGGTTATTTTATTTTTCCCTCCAATTTCCGGTGTTTTGCGGCGTACCAGCGCGCTGTCCAGGCCCCATGCGGTTTCCTGGATATTTGTCCATGTTTTGTTTTGTTTCGTCTCATTTTTTTTCTGCCTGATCCATTAGCAGCCCTATAGCGTAAAGCCCCCACCTGCTCAGCTCCCCGGGATTGGCTGCAAGAGATATCCATTTCTAGATGTAAATAAATCTGTTACTTCCCTGACAGCACAATTCATTAGCTCTCGCAGCAATCTGCCTGTTCACGCAGAGTGCTTTGACGCAGCGGCAAGTGTGTGTGCAGCAAAAGACAGAGAGGGGGGGAGTGTTAGGAAAAATGTGTCAGCTTGCTCTTTGGAGGTTTGGGTGTGATTACAGCAGGGGAATGCTTTCAGAGGACAGAGCAGCATGTGTAGGGGGTTAACAGTGGGTAATTGCAGCATTGCCCGTTCTGTTACCTCATTGCTGGCTGTGTTTGCCGATTATTGAATTATTGAATTGAATTCTTTTATCCCCTATCAAACTGGTGTTGCTGTCAGGAGAGCTTATGTAACAACTCAGTTTGAAACATACGTGTTATCAGCTGATTGAATGGTCATTATCAGCAGTTATCAACCTCATAGATATGGGTTAGAAGGGGCCTGCTACACCTGCTAGTGGGTTCAGAAGGTTGTTATCATCCACTCATATGGTTGATCACCGATAGGAATACAAGAATATGACGCCGACTAGTGGTGGTAGTAATTATGACGAAAGCAAAGGAAGAAGTCAGGCGACAAAGTATAAAGAGCGACAAAGTCTGCATAGGGAGGAGGATGGATGGGTCGAATCGTAGTGATAACCGCGGATAACGGCCATTTGTTAGGCTGATGATATTTGAAATGGGCGATGTCACTTCAGTGAAGCTAAAGTCACGATTAATACAACAATTTAATAATTGTTTGTGGCCTCTGAATGTACTCCCACAAGACATGTTTTTACAGTAAAATATGCTACAATTGTAAAGCAAAGAAGAACGCATATACTGTAATAGTCATTAGCCCTGGTCACAACAGAAAGTCTTAAAGGTGTAGTGTGTAAGATCTGGTTGCAGATTGCAACCAACTTAAACTTCTCCCATGTGCCAAACATGTAGGACAACTACAGTGGCCGACGCAAAAACGTGAAAACGCAAATGTCCCCATCTAGGTTGGTTTGTCCATTCTGGAAACATGGCCGCCAGCTACACGAAGAAGACCCGCTCCCTATGTAGATATAAAGGCTCACTCTAAAGTAACGAAAACACAACAATTCTTATTTTCAGGTGATTATACACTAAAGAAAACATACTTATTAATATCATATTCCATTTCTGCCAATAGATCCCCCTAAATGTTATACACTGGTCCTTTAAAGCTTGGTCATTTTTGTAAACAGGGATCTTACACTTCCTGGTTTCCTTTCCTCAGCAAAGCAAATCAGCAGCAAATAAAAACTATATCTGTTGAGCTTCCTAAGAATTTACCAAAATGTCCCTAAGCTTATGAGGAAAAAGTTGCACACTGAAAATGTGAAAGTGTTTCAGCTCAAGTGAAGGACAGCAAGCGTGTAGTCAGTGCTCCTTTACACTGGATACTGTGTGAGTTGCATTTGATTTTACATGAACGACACAAATCCGTCTGAATTCCCCATATTTAACGACTGAGTCTGGGTTTTTTAGCTTGAGCAAACAGACACTAATTGAAAATCTATTTACAGTGCAACCAAGGTGACATTTGATTTATGTTTCTGCTAAATGCCACAGTGAGTCAAATTTTTTTTTTTCAAGCATTCAAAACCGTGTCGGCAGGTTATCTCAAGAGTTATTTCAATATTTTCATTCTGCGAGGAGCAGCAGTATGTAACAGTTGAGTTCATGGAGTATTGACCTGTAAGTACATTATAGCCTCGTAATGAGCTTACAGGCATTATTCTTATATTGATCCCAAACACTACACTTGCATTTTAATGCGTTAGACCACCAAGTGTGATAGATATTGAATCTACTCAAACAAGGCTCTTATAATATTGTTTAGGTGCTATTTTTGTCCTGTTAATTACTCACGCATATATATTGCACGTGATGTTGTTTTGATGTAATATTCATTAGTTACTTGCATTCACGAGTGTTTATTTAGTCCTCTCTTTATCTCTGCTTTCCCTCTAGTGATCCGATCAGCTCCAGTGATCGGTGAGTTGAAGCCACACAGTGAAAACAACACTTCCACACTGATAAAATCCACTTTGTCACTGTTTCCCTTAGAGGATCTAAGCACCTTATCAATGCCAACACTTTGCCAGAGAGCTGCTTGATGTCTCCCGTCAAAGCCGGGAAAAGTGGTACATGTGGAGTCAGCAGGATACAGGAAATTTGTGTTGAGTTGTTGCGTTGGTGAGGAAGATATGATGATGAGTAATGTTATCGATTTCATTATTAATTCATTTCATTTAGGTGAGCTGCTCCCTACACTTAAGGTACAATGTGCAGGGAATGCTGTGGGGATCTTACATTCTTAGCTTCGTTAAATTTAAAGGGGCAGTGTGTAATATTTAGGGGGATCTATTGGCAATTTCTAAGTATGTTTTCTTTAGTGTATAATCACCTGAAACTAAGAATCGTTGTGTTTTTGTTAGCTTAGACGTAGCCGTTTATATCTGGAGGGTCCTGTTCAGTTGGTTTCAGTTGGTTGCAATCTGCAACCTTACCGCTAGATGACGCCAAATCCTACACATTGCACCTTTAAAGTTTAGCAAATTGTCTTTCTTGACATATGAAAATCAGTCCTTTGTGTGGTTTTACAGGACTAGATATTTTCGGAATCTGCTTTCTTGAAATAGACGTGGAGATTGATACCACTTTCACCTGTTTGTTAATATGAAGCTGGTTAGCTTAGCATTTCGAAACAGGGGGAAACAGCTAGCCTGACTTTGTTTGGTTACGGATTAAACAAACAAGATATAATATAATATCTAGTGATACATGTCTGTTTCCCAAAATACTTAACTATTACTTTAAAAAGTAAACAAATCCATTCTGATCCAGTTTTTTTTTTTTTGTCAACATTATTATTCACTTTTCAGAGTAAAACCAGACCTGCTCAGCAGCCAGTCTTTCACTGATTCCTTTTGGTCACTGCAGTCCACTGAAATGGCAAACCTCATTCATTAAATCTGTAACAGATGCTGTACATATTCATTAACAGCTCTGAATTCTCCAACAGCTACTGTAGCCAATAGCATCTCTGCTAACAAGGTTCACAGGGCACACTGTCAGTGGCAGCCAGCTCAGACTGAAGCTCTCACTGTGAGGGTTCATGTTGTGTCATGTAATTGCTAACAATGCTGCTAATAACTAATAGGCCACAATACAAGCACAATAACAGTGCTATTTACTTAACAGTGAGAACCCAGATTCTTACCGTTTAAGGATTGCATTGCAGTGTTTTTTCGCTTTGAATTTAAACTGTGAATTTCACTATAACGATGCCTTCTCTTTTTTGAATGAGTCGTCTGTTGCTGATGGTGTCACTGAAGACTTAACCTGTCCTGCTCAGTTTACTTTAAAATCCAACCCATGGATCATTTGACCAAACTAGCTACGCTTATGTACTGACAGGGCAACCGAATACAGTTGGGAACCTTTGCAAGTATGCATGCAAATTGGTTTATTAGAATGACTGTTGGGGTTATAGAAATAAAATGAGGTTGAGATTGAGATAATGAACAATATGGGTCAATTGGGGATTGATGCTTGTAGCTGGGAAAGGGTCATAGTGAGGAACCCAGGGATGGGGTCAACATCTTGATCGCACCCCATGTAGTTCTTGTAATGAGAAGGAGGAAGCAAGGAAGCAGAGGAAACGGCTTTGGCGGTTTGGGAAGAGCCGATTGGGGGGGGGCAGGAAATTGGATGAGAATGAGATGTGGTGTTTTTCCCTAAGCCTAAATTCTAATAATTTCGTTAATATGTTTTGGTTTGCTCTCATCGCTCATCATTGTTTTCCCCAGATGCATCCGGCAGCTTTTTTCAGAAAGAAAAGGTGGCCAGAAAAACAACTCTCAATAAAACAATATTGATAGGTCAGTGTTGTGTTTACAGCTTGCACTGTCCCCAAACTACATTTCCTCATACAACGGTTTGTATTACATCTTACGAAAAGTTATTCCTAATTTTTCATGCATTTTCCTTCAAATGTCCTGTCTATTTCTGCTCGTTACATGCATACAGTCTTTTTCAAAATAAACTTCTGGCTTCACAGTAAACAACCTAGTTAGGTTTAGGCAACAAAACTACTTAGTTAGGTTTAGGAAAAGGTTGTGGTTTGGATTAAAATAACTACAGTATGCGGCAATTTTCCAAAACATCATCAACTAGTTCCCAGTGATTATCGAATAGTATTTTTGCTTGGAATGTACATCCCTACTTTAGAGCCAGTTGTTGTAAGAGTAGCGTAGGTCATTTGGAGCAGAGCCAGTGCTTAGAGTGTGTGTGTACGAGGGAAGTGAGTAGTGAAGCAAGAGAGAGAGAGCGGTGGCGACGGGAGTAAGTAACGTTATTGACAATTGATTTCGTGGTATGTACATGAAATACACCGCATTACTTTTTGTAGGTATAACTACCAATGGTGTATGAGAACAGCCTGCCCCAAAAGACCAAATGAATTCAACTTTAAAGATGGAAATATATAATATGTTTTACATTTAAAATATGTTTAAATTTAATATTATTGATGGCATATGTGAATATGTTGTGTAAGGGATAATGTACAGCAAGCCAGTTATTGTTGTGAAATAAACCCCAAGTGAAGCATCGCCCTGAAGGGGTTTATTTCACAACAATGACCCGCTAGCTGTACATTATTCCGCTTATTGCACAGCTACTTAGAATTCAATAATTTGAGACAAAAACGTTTCACCAGAGTCCAACTTCAGGACTGTGCCCATAGCAAAAGTTTGTTATACACAGCAACGGTCTGCTATAAAGAAATAATAGACCGGAATTGAGTATTCATCAAAGTCGTGTAATAAGAAGCATAATCGTCTTCTCAATGATACTCATTCTAATATCATTACTGTGCAACTCAGCCATTATTTGGGTCACCAAATAGGAACCAACAGCAGGTTCACACTTGCTTTAGCTGTAAGCCCCCCTCTCCAACAAGCACTGCGCCCTGTCATATGCTATCTCGTTGTGTCATTCTGCTGTGCTAGCCTCTGCCCCCGCCACTGCTGCCTTCATGTGCTGCTTAGGCAAATATAGAAAGAGACATCGCTCGTGTGACATGCAAAGCCACACACAGAAAAACCCCCGAGAAGGTGCATCCGCACTTTCCACACACTGTTACATAATAGATAGGCTATGGCAAAGACAGCACAAAAGAAAGAGAGAGACTATTGTGGTGTGTGTTGGGGGGAGCGTGAGAGAGAGAGTGTGTTGGGATGAAGGGAGGGACAGAGAGAAAACTAATTAGCACAGCACTTTAAGCATCACGGGCCACAGACTGCTGCGAATGGGGACTGCCACAGACAATCCCAGTCAATTTTCCCACTCAGCGGAGAGAGAGCTGAGGCATGCTCTGACATTGTGTTTTATCTCAGCGGGCCTCTTCACTCATGTCAAGAGCTGGAGAAGGAGGAAGAGAAAAAGAGAGAGAGAGAGAGAGAGAGAGAGAGAGAGAGAGAGAGAGAGAGAGAGAGAGAGAGAGAGAGGGGCAAGGTTGTTGGTCGGAGAGCAGAAAAGGATGGTGAATTAAGAAGAGAAAGATAGAGTAATAGCGCAAAAGGGAGACAGCTTAGGAGTAAAATCCAGAAAGACAAAGACGCAAGCAGAGAGAAGACAATGAGAGCAGAGGTGCTGCAGCACTTGGGCAGCAATGTTTGCATTTATTAAGGATTTTTCTCAGCTTTTAAGATGTAAATTTTCAAAAATATTGGTGGTCTACCAAACTATACACTACATCCAATCAATGGCATTTGCAGAAATGTCACCGGATTGTAGCTTATTCATAGAAGACAGGGATATCCTGGAAGCAATTGACAATCCAGAGAATTGAAAATAACGACTGCCCTTTGCGAGGCAATGCAGCAATGCACCGTTTGACTCATCTCTCCTGTGATGAATACTGTCCTGGAGCTCTTGCACACCGTCTGAGGAAAACAAATAAGTACAGTATATCTCATAGCTCCGTAAAGGCAGCATAAATTGAGACCAGTCGCATGTTAGCTATGTCTTGCGAGCGCCCCACATGGCCCCTGTGTATGTACTCGTATCTAATCTGAATAAATCATCGTACGAGACAGCCTTTGCACTTTAACAGCTCTATTTTTATGGTCTCTCTGCCATTAGCATAGACACACAATACCCATCTACCCCCCTTTGCGCGCTGCAATATGCATCAACCCAAACTGTTTGTGCACCAGAAAGCATGATGAATATCTGAGGTGGAACGTCACCACATAGGATTTGATGTAAAATATTCAGCAGAGGATATCAGGAGGTTAGAATTCCAATTCTTTGGTTTATGACTAAACACCTGTAAAACTAATGACATTCCCATTAGCCTCAGTCGTAGTGCTAATTGGCAAGCATGCTAAAACGCTACACCGAGATGGTGATCACGGTACAGATTCAACATATCCTCATACAACGGCTCGTATGATATCTTACGAAAAATCTTTCCTTTTCAATTTTCGTGTGTTTTTCTATGAATGTCCAGCAACACGTGTCAATCACCGCTCGTTACATGCATACAGTCTTTTCAAAATAAACTTTCGTCTTCACGGGAAATAACTTGGTTAGGTTTAGGCAATGAAACTACTTAGTAAGGTTTAGGAAAAATGGACATGGTTAGGTTTAGACGACAAAACTACTTAGTTTTAGGCAACAAAACTAGTTGGTTAGGTTTAGGCAACGACACTACTTAGTTAGGTTTAGGAAAAATTGACTTGGTTAGGTTTAGACAACAAAACTACTTAGTTAGGTTTAGGAAAAATTGACTTGGTTAGGTTTAGACAACAAAACTACTTAGGTTTAGGAAAAGATGGACTTGATTGGGTTTAGGCAACAAAAATACTTAGTTAGGTTTAGGAAAAATTTACTTGGTTAGGTTTAGACAACAAAACTACTTAGTTAGGTTTAGGCAACAAAACTACTTAGGTTTAGGACAACAAAACTACATAGTTAGGTTTAGGAAAAGATTGTGGTTTGGTTTAAAATAACTATAGAAGTGACATAACTTAAGTACGGAAGTTACGTGACAAATAAATCAACATTGACTTCTGGTTTCACACAGGGTATAAACAACAGTCTCCTGGGCGAAAGTCCAGTGTTTTTTGACCCGCTTGCCCACCTCGACCTAGGGTTTGTTGTTCTTTATACTTCCTGGTTCACGATTGTGTGGATTACATATGAATTGATTTTGTGGGCTATATATGAATTACACTGCATTACTTTTCGTAGGTGTAGCTACGAATGGTGTATGAGAACAGCCTGACAGATTACACCTGCTTAGCATCAGCATGTTAGCATTGTCATTGTGAACATGCTAGCATCATGGATGTGGTTAGCATGCTGACATTAGCATTTAGATCAAAGCACCGCTGTGCCTTATGCTGTGCTATAATCACACCATGAGCGACACAGTAACAGGCTACAAGTCATTTTCAATGTTACAAAGACGTAGTGAAGACGTGGTAGTTAACCAATCATATGCTTTTATTTCTCCCTGTTCTGTTCCATCTAAAATAAAGGCTGTTAGCCAGTTCCCAGTGCTATTTAATGACATAACTACGCCAATGAGTGCTTGAGCAACACTTCAATGGCGACTCGGCGACAACGCAGCTGGCCACGCTTGGCTGTTTTGTTGCCTTTGCCACTCGTAGTCTGAACATAACTTAAGTACAGCCTCAGAAAGCCGCTGGCATGGCATGACAATCTCTCCTTTTCTCTTATGCCAGTGGTCAATGAATGCGGGCCAATCAGGCCATCTGGTGATATAACGGCGGAGGTCAAACAGTCTTTTTTGCTTAAGAAGGTTCCTAACTGAGTGAAATGACCCAGCAGTACCTAAGTGGCAGCCATGATAAGAGCTGGTCAAAACATATCCTTTAGCATATAAGTGCCATCCATTACGAAAGGAAAGGAGATAATGCCATCCCACAATTCCTTGCAGCAGCGACATTTAAAGCGACGGCAGACCCGCATCAATAACATCCGCCAGCCTAGTGTAAATGCAGTTGGATTCTCTGATCACCGCGGGTGTTCTTTTCCTACGTCCTTATGGATTCTCCTTATCTTTCCTTGACCTTATGACATTTTCCATCAAGGTCAAGGAAAAATGGTTAAGAAAAGACACAATTTTTTGGACTATTTGACCGCAGCCTAAAGCCAAGGAGCTGCTCTTCTAGGTCTGTTTTTTTTATTTGCCATTTGTGCCGCCTGTCGTGTTTGTGTACTGGTGAGCTGTTCTGTAAGGATCTTTGAGAACCTTGTCATATTGAGGTAGCAATATTGTTGTTAGATTTACCTTGTGTTTGTTTTGTTTTTAAATCTTAACCTTTAAGTTTCTTGCCAGGAAGCCTCGTAGGGGAGAGCTGCCATTTTTTGTTACATACCTTTTCTCCTGTTTTTCCTGTGTTGATTTAGGTTTAGTATTGTTTCTTTTTGTATTGGGGCAGTTTAGTCAGCTTTTCTATTCCATTTTAGGACCAGTTTGTTTGTTATTTCGTCCAGGGCTCTCCTTGATGACTCCTGCATGCTACTATATCTGGCAATAAAGGGTTATACTGCACTACTTGACTCCTCATTTGGCTTCATGTTACTCCCATCTCCCCGAGACCAACTTGGGGTCGTAACAAAGGAAATTATGAAACGATCAAGCGTGTCATGTTGAACTTCATACCAGTTTTCTAATATTTTGTACTGCCAGTGTTAATTCAGGAGTAGCCCACTGTTGGTTCAGTGCATGTTAATGTCCATCGAGATGTTCGTTCTTGTGTTTAAACTACGCCGTTAGACATTAAATATTGAACAATTCCTTCAAAGTGTAGCAATCCAAATAAAGTTCATTCATTGTGTAATGATCTCTATTTCATGGACTATATCTCCCTGTATGCTCCGTGTTCATATTCTTAATTCCAGACTCTAATGATCGCTCATTCATTCCCTGCTATTCTCCATGTGGGGGTGAGCACAATAAAATGAAAATACAGAAGGACTCTTAAGTAAAAAACCGAGAGTGCTTTCTCTATTTCTACCTCTCACTCCCTCTTTTCACACACACACACACACACACACGGAATCTGTGGGAATTCATTAGCCGGCCGCTGATTTATGGAACACTGTTGTCAGCGCATAATTAGCAGTTGAGGATTGTTTATGATGGCTTTGCAAGCGGAGTGGAAAGTGTGCGGTGAGGAGTGCGGTCCAAGGTCAAGACAGGCCGAAGGAAGGGAATAAAGGAAGGAAAGAGGAAGGAAATCACAGAGTAGCAGACACATTTAGCAAATGGCAAAATACACATAATTAGCTGATAAAACTGATCCTAGAAGAGATCTTTGAGGAGGGAAAATTGTCATAATTTGGCTTGTTTTCTTGAAGTCTCAATAATATCATTATTTTTGCAATCATAAGCAAACTCGTGTCACGATAATAAATCACAGAATAAATATTTTGTAAATGCTTTCTATAAACATATATTTTCCCGCGGAAATATCGCCGTGTGAAAGCTTGTTATGTTGAGATCAAGAGATAATTATATTGTGCTCGCAAGGAAACAAAACAAGTAATAATTATCCTCACTGGTCTCCATAAGATCCTGTTATGTGTCAGGTTGCGTAATTGCAGCCGAACCGCAGCGAGGGATACCAGCCATTATGAAAAAAAAGGCCATCTCAATACACAGTAATCAAAAAGTTTTGATTTTGACCCGTGTTTTTATTGCACTTTTGATTTCTTGTGCATGACAAGAGCCTCTAGGGGGATATGTGAATTATGACTCGTCTGTCGGGAGCGAAGGCGGAACGAGCTTGAAGTTGTGAATGTAGCAGTTTCTTTTCACCATGTCGATCTCACGGGAAGGCGTATAAATGACAAGAATACAAGGACATTCCACGTGTCACAAGGACGCATTGTCAGGCTTTTCATGTGTCATTTGTATGCCACTTTTTCGTGTGTCATTGGTACGCCACGCAACAAAACTACAGTAACGTCAGCAGTTAGGTTTAGGAAAAACGTCACAGTTGGGCTTAAAACAAGCACGTAAACAAAGTCAAATATGTACAGAAACAAAGTAACATAAGTACGGAAAACACGACACAAAACAAACACGTGTCACTAACGTAATTTACGAAACAAAACACCAGTCTCTGGGTAAAAAGTCCTGTGTTTGTTGGACCCATCCACTCACTATAAGCATTCCTTCTCGCTTTCTATTCTACTAGCTCTGAGCGTAGCGTACTGACGCAGGTTGCGTTTCCATTGCAGTCAGTAGAGACTACATAGCGTACAAATGACACACCAAAAGTAAGAAAGGCGTTCTTATTGCGCGCTAAATGCCTTGGGGATTATCGTGTCATTTGTACACCTTTTCGTGCGAGCTACCTGAATATTATATTTCTTTTAGCTCAACTCCTGAGGGAAATATCTGGCTCTTTAGCTGCTAAATGCTCTACTATGTTCACCAGCTAGATGCTACCTGTGTCTGTTTGCCGCTTGGTGCCGAGCAGGTAGTATACAGTGTGTTTTTAGTGCTTTTTTTTACCAAATAAACAGCTGCATGCCACAGCTGAAAACGATGCTATGAGAGCGTTGAGAGCAGTAGGCGACTGGAGTCTGCTCATGATTCCACCGGACACGCCGCATTACGTTTCAGAAGCGTCTGACATCTCACTGTACTGTGTACAGTATTGATAAATCCATTGGCGCTGTCCGTGGTGCTGAAGTAGCAGATGGATTTGTAATTGCGACTCTTTTTCTGACTCTTTTTCACCTACTGGGCGAGAGTGAACCAAAACAGTAAAATTGCTGGGTGGACGTACAAATGGCATGCAAAAAAAGGCTAAAAGGCGTCCTCGTGACATGTGAAATATCCTCGTTATGTCGTGCTATTTATAACACCTTCCCGTGAGACGGGGTTGGAATATTTGACTTTCATTCACATATAGTTATCAGGTGGTCAGAAATGCCAACTCCAAATGGATGATAATGTTGCTCTGTAACGGCTGGATGTGTAAATGAGCTACTGACCATGACATATTCATATATGGATAATTTTTTTAAATCCATGTCATTTAGTTTGGAGGACATGTGGGATTCTTTTGGTCGATAATTAGTTTGTATATAGAAATGCCTTCAGAGAAACTATGTCCCATGTCGTCACTTTGAATGGACAAACTGTTATTGAGTTTCCGCCCTTTTCTCAAATACCTGTAATTAACACTGACTATATTATCATCAACATCAAATTGGGGCAGTTTATCGACCATGTGGTCAGAAGCCGGATTGGCGAGTGATCTGTCCAATACTGCTAAAGGCTACCATTTTCAAAGCATGAAAGGTCAGTGGATTGATATTTGTCCACGCCGTGCATTCGCACACACACACACATCTGGGACGCAGAGCCAACAGCCATCATTATCTCTGTCCCGGTAACCCACACACACACACACACACACACACACACACACACACACACACACACACACACACACACACACACACACACACACACACACACACACACACATCACAGTAGAAGCACACCTCCACACACACACACACAGCACAGAAAATCAAAGGCGTGTTCATCTCAGAAGGAGGCTGAATCAGTGTCTGATCTGTTCTCGGGTCAGCCGGCCTCCCTTCAGCAAACGCACGGCTCACGGTGTGTGCGTTTTATGTGTGTGTGTGCGTCAGATCAATACCCAGTTACAGACAACGCAGCCCCACCCTGCCTCTGGCTCTGGGCTCTAGGGAACACACACACACCTACACCTACACACACTCACACACACACACACACACACACACACACACAGGAAAAAGAAATCACACAAGTCTGACAGAGCTTTTATCCACCACCATATGAGTCTATCTGTGCTTCTGGCGCATAGAGGGAAAACAGAGAAAGAAAGCAAAGATAGGGAGGGAGGCGGCGGACAGCAAACGACCACGAGAAACGAGTTAAATCATGTGACACAACAGAGGGAGAGGAGGAAAAAAGTAGAGAGCGAGAGATTAAAAATGACAGATAAAGAATCAGAGCGACAAGGACAAAGAGACAGAGAAAGGAAAAATGTGCAGAGTGCAGAAAAAATAAAGACCCAGCGAAAAATGGGAATTGATGGCCTTTGATTTTTTTATTTTTTTATTATTTTGCTGTCCTTTTTCCTGCCTTTGCATAAATGACATACAGTACAAGCCCAGCTGCGATTTGCCCCAATCCCCTTCACTTTGTGACACCGTGCGGAGGTGCTGTAGGAGTTCCCTCTTCCCCTCCGTTTGTGCCTTTTTTTACAAGACTTTTATAAGTAACTGTCTGAAAAGTGTGGAGCGTTAGTGTGAAATCAAGAGATAGAGAGAGGGAGGAAGAAGTGTGGGGGAAGAGAAGGAGAGAAGGAGATTCCTTCAGGCGTCGGCTGTGCTCCACACGTCTTGGCAAAGGTGTAAATTGCAATGAGAATGTGATTTGACTTTGATTAAAAACGTCCGCATTTCAATATTTCACATCGTCTTCAGCTTCAGTTTTCCCACAGAGAGCTTGGGGGTGGGAAATCACAGCCTGGTACTTCTTTCTGTGAAAGCTTTAAAGGGATAATTCACTTGAAGATTGATGCCACTCACTCTACTTGTTATGTACTATGGGAAGGTGATCGGAATGACCTGCATAACACAACGGGCTGTCCTCATACACCTTTCGTAAGCTATACCTAAAAGTAAGGCACTGTTGTGTCACATTGTGTCCCACAAAATCCATTTGAATGTAATCCATGTAATTGTGTGCCGGGAAGTATAAAGAGAGACAAACGCTGCACAGGGAGGAGGTCGGGTTGGATGGGTGTGTCAATAAACACCAGACTGTTGCCCAGGAGACTGTTATTCGTACCCCGTGTGAAACCAGTGGGCAACTCCTGGGCAAAGAGCATTCCGCCTTTTTGGACTGAAAGCGACTACCGGATGCCAGTAAAACATTTTGCGAAAAAGTGCCTTACAAAAGTAACACAAAATTATTTCTATTCTATCGTCATATTCTACCAAAATGGCCTGTGTTGAACAATAAAATATTATAAATACAATAAGCGTTTTTAGTCCAAAATGGCAGTGGCGGCTGCTGTCAAAAAACACCGGAGTTTCGTCTCTTTGCTTCTACACTTTTTGTCCGGGGTCTGAAAAGTGAAGCCAATGCTGAAGTGCCTTAAACTTGTATTCTTTCTAATAGCCAGCAGGGGGCGACTCCTCTGGTTGCAAAAAGAAGTCTGATTGTATAGAAGTCTATGAGAAAATGAGCCTACTTCTCTCTTGATTTATTACCTCAGTAAACATTGTAAACATGAGTTTATGGTCTCAATCACTAGTTTCAAGTCTTCTTCAATACAGCATGATGTTCATTTAGTAAATTATGGTCCCATTTACAGTCAAATAGACCATAAAGCAGGGTATGCTTTAGGGCGTGGCTACCTTGTACATTGCGTTGTCCTGTCAGGGAGTTGTCCATGTTTTATCCTTCAACTTTAACCCTTTCACAGTGTTTTCAGTTCATGAAAGTTAATTGTAATATTTTTAGTCACCTAAAAATGTCTTATTCAGAGTTTAGTTGTACTTGGCTCCACCCTCTGGTGTCACTTCTGGTTGCAAGTAACCAAGATAGCGATGGACAAAATGCCAAACTCGAGGCTTCAAAACGGCAGTCCACAAACCAATGGGTGACATCACGGTGACTATGTCCACTTCTTATATACAGTCTATTATGTGAAACCAGAGATATTTCAATCTTTACCTAAACCTAATGAAGTAGTTTTGTTGCCTGAACCTAACCAAGTTGATTCCTGTGAAGATGGAAGTTTAAAAGCATGTAAAGAGCGAAAACTGACAACTGCGTCATGTGTTGGAAATTCAGAGTAAAATTGAGGAATAACCTTGTAAGATACCATAAAACCGTTGTATGAGGATACACAACTGTCTGTAAAATGCAATAAAGCTTATGAATCAACCTGCTCCAATTTTTTTCTTGGATTGTCAATGACGCATACATAATGCACACAACACCGCCTCAACAATCTTTCTGCTCAGGTCCCATTCATTTGTCAGGAAATGGGCTCTTAAATGGTTATTGATCGGATTCCCCTTCATCCTCCCTTTGTGGAATATTCTCAGGCCGAAAAAAACATGAAAAGGCATCTCAAAAAATCTCATCCATCATTCTTTGATTCCAGCCATGCGCAGCACAGCCCTGCCTAATCAAAACACAAACCACAGACGGATGAAGAGGAATGGATCTGAAAGTCGGTTTTCTTCGACGCTCTCCTCAGAATTTATTGATTGCCTTCCCCTTTCTGTCTCCCCCTCTTTTCTTCCATTCTCCCTCTCCTCCGCAGAATTTTGCGAAACCGCTGTAATCACCGGCAATTTGCAGGGCACCTCGCAGCTGGACACCAGCCCGCTGCTGACTGAGTGCAAGCATGTCGGTGTGTAGAGACATTTGTACCTGTGTGCCTGTGTGTGTGTATGTGTGTGTGTGTGTGTGTGTGTGTGTGTATGTGTGTGTGTGTGTGTGTGTCTGTGTGTGTTTCTGTGTGTGTCAAAAGGTCTATTTTGGGAAAATGGGGACCACCTCGGT
Organism: Sebastiscus tertius; assembly: GCA_916701665.1. Taxonomy (NCBI): domain Eukaryota; kingdom Metazoa; phylum Chordata; class Actinopteri; order Perciformes; family Sebastidae; genus Sebastiscus; species Sebastiscus tertius. The sequence continues at coordinate 34,349 of CAKAOH010015354.1, read as the reverse complement.
ATTGGATTTGGTGTATAGGGAGGGACAGAGAGAGATGTTCATAGATTGTTGATTACCTGGGGAGGTCCCTCGACTTAAATTGAGTCGGGGGACACAAACACATGCACACACATTTTTGTGAGCACATACACTTTCAGTCCAGCTGTGGCCATGAGTCTCTATCCTCATCCCATGTTTTAATAGCACCGTACATACAGTATGAAATCAAAACTTTGCAACAATCTTTTGTAATTGTGGAAAAAAAATGTATAAAACAGTAAAAAAAACAAAAAAATACTAACTTTCCCATGCTTTAACAGCACTGTTATGATTATTTGCATATCTTAGCATGATTAATAATCATGCTTAAGCCTGTTTTTTTATTTCTTTTTTATTTATTATTTTTTTATTCATTTATTTAGTTATCTATTTCCCGTGCAAGCACAATAGCTCTGTCTGTGTATAAGTGTGACAATAATAATAATAATAATAACACAGTATGTCATAAAAAATGGAATAAGCCTGTCAAGATCCATGTCAATCATTCACACCTTTTAAGGAATAGTTTAGCACGTTGGAAAGTAGGTTCAATTTCTTTTTTGCCAAGAAAAGAGAAGATGCAATACATTATTATTTTTTTTTAATAACTTGAGGCAGTACTTTCGGCCCATTTAACAGAAATATGTAAAATCGGTGACAGTGAAATAAATGCTACGCTGTATGGCTGAGCAGAAAATATTTTCCCCAAGCTTTTAACATTAACGAAATACATGTGTAATCTAATACTGGTACATATGTACAGCTAATTTCATTTTTTATTTATTTTTTATTGACATTTTGATCAATGCACTGTCCCTGACAAATAAGCAGATGAAATAAAACAAAGACTTAGTTTACTCTATCCTATATTGGGGGGTTGGAATGGAAGGAGAGAAACATAATACTGCTCCAAATACTGAAAGGACAAATGTGTCCACCTTCAACTGGGTGCTGCTGGTTGATTTCCCAGCGAGACCGCAGCTGACAGCGTCGAAGCTTTCAAAAGACCAGCAGCTGGGAAACCCGCTGACAATACATGCGAGAGCAAAAGTCCTAACGCAGCTCCGGTTTAAATTTTATATGAGACTGAGAATATAGCTGGCTGGAGGGGAAAAAATGCGTCCCGTACGTGTCTTGCAATTTCCTGCTTTGCTGTTTTCCATTTGGCTGGACAAATTGAGAATGAAATCGACAAGGAAATCCATATCGTAGCATGTAATATCATGTAATTATGTAATGATCACTGAGAGGCCGTGGATTATTAGGCTTTTTATTGTCACGGATGTTGTTAGGCCCATTGCCAAACATGATTGCCTCCCATTAATTTTCAGCTTGGTTTGTATCATGTAATAGCCATTAACTGGAGAGGTTTGTTTCCCTTTGAGCGATGCTGGCCTTGTATTATCAGTTTTATTATATATTTAGGAACTATAAAATCATATTTTTTGATAGTTGATGCCATTCATTCGCACACACTTTGTTCACAAATATACAAGGATACAACTACATTGACAATAAATGTTCACACATGATAAGAAAAGAAGACACACACCGCCCAATCTCTTTCCATCATCCCCATATACACAATGGATGAGTGCGATCCATTCCACGGAAACATCGATAGCTCCGGCAGCTGCTAGGTGTGATAATAATATCAAGGCAGCTTGGTGCTATTTGGAATAGACTAAAGCTATCATTAGGAAACAAGGAGTTGTGGCAATAGGGTAGGAGTGCACAATCCCCCTGACGGACCAACGGTGGGGAAGGAAATGTGTCTTTAATGACCCCCGAGGTCAATAAAAAAAGCATTTTCAAATGATGCCTCATTTATTTTTGCACAACAAATGGATATTACACTCCTGATCATTTTTCATGCCTCCTCTGAGGGTAAGCTCGCTCCGTCCCAGGTGGAGCAGAGGTATTATAGGAATGAATGGGAAGAAACATAGCAGCTATTAGAAAGACCATGCCTAGTGTTCAACAATAGCAAAGTACCACATAAAGTAGATCCTCTACTAACACACAATCTTAGTACTCATGCCTTTTTATAACTATCCACACACATTCCTACAATCGTGGTCACCCTGAAACTGGCTTTCCCCCAGAGATGACAAGGGCATACTGTGTGGGAACACATCTCCAAAAGGTGATGGAAGAAATACTGTAATTGCCGGGTCATTCAGACAAAGGCTCCTCTGGGAAGAGGAGGCCACTCTCTGTCAAACATGACCAAAGAGCAGCCCGTTTGCAAGAAAAATTCATATGAATGACACGATAATGCGCAAGGCATTAAATAAATATGCTATGCTCAGAGCTAGTGATGTAGAATAAAAAATGAGAAAGACTGCTTATGGTGGACGGGAGGGGAGGTGGATGGGTCCGACAAACACACAACTTTTAACCAGGAGACCAGTGCTTTGTTTTGTAAGTTACGTTAGTGACATTTGTTTCTTAGTGATGTTTGTCACGTGTTTTCTGTGCTTATGTTACGTTATTTCCATACGTATTTCACTTACCTTTACGTACTTACTTTAAGCCCAACCATGCCATTTTTCCAAAAACTAAACTAAGTGGTTTTGCTGCCTAAACCTAACTAAGTGGTTTTGTTGTCTGAACCTAACTAAGTGGTTTTGTTGTCTAAACCTACGTGGTTTTGTTGCCTAAACCTAATAAGTGGTTTTGTTGCCTAAATCTAACTAAGTGGTTTTGTTGCCTAAATCTAACTAAGTGGTTTTGTTGCCTTAACATAACTAAGTGGTTCTGTTGCCTAAACCTCATTAAGTGGTTTGGTTGCCTAAACCTAACTAAGTGGTCTTGTTGCCTCAACATAACTAAGTGGTCTTGTTGCCTAAACCTCACTAAGTGGTATTGTTGCCTAAATCTAACTAAGTGGTCTTGTTGCCTAAACCTAAGTGAATGGTTTTGTTACCTAAATTTAACTGCGGACATCAACGTAGTTTTGTTACGTGGCATACAAATGGCACGCAAAAAGCGGCATACCTGACACGTGAAAAGCCTAAAATGACATGGGAAGTTGTTTAAATAGCACGATATTACACGGACAATCTCCCTGAGACCGGGTTGCAAAGAGACATAGAGAAATCATATGTGTGTGCCTGTCCACACAAAATATGTTGCCACTGATTATCCCTAAATCCTGGAGCCCTGAAGTCTGCACTCAAAGCACTCTACTTGGTCCCAGCAGGACTTGGATGCTTTTTGGACAGCTGATTGCAGGGTTGGCCGCAATTTCTCTTAGTTTGAACTGAAACAGCTTTTTTACACCATCTTGTTATTTGATTACCATTGAACTGAATGTTTGGTCTTGTTGTAGCAATGCAAGAAGAGGACAAATTGGGGGGTGCCATATTAAAGGTCGAACTGTCTAAACTTGAAAGGAAGTAATTGTGACTATTCCCAAATGTCTGTTTTGAGAGGCTGGTGCACGCGTTGCTTCTGCATTATGGTGTGATGTGTCTTGTGTGGGGATGGCAATGACCACTTTCTACCACTTTGGTTCAGACTAAACAACTTTTCGATGGATTGATGTGAAATCTTGTACAGACATTCATTGTCGCCAGAGGAAAAGGCCTACTGACTTTGGTGATCCCCAAACTTTTTCCTCTAGTGCCACCATGAGGTTGACATTTGTGTTTATTAGTCAAATGTGTTGACCACATTGGATGGATTCCAATGAAAGGAGACATTCGTGGTGCCCAGAGGATGAATCCTAATGACTTTGAGTTATGACCTACGACTTTTCATTCTGCTCCATCATCAGGTCAAATTTTCAGTTTAATCAATTGTTTAGGTTTATGATCGCTGAGCAGAGGGTGACTCCTGTCCAAAGTCCAATTGTATAGATTGATTTATTACCTCAGTAAACATGAGTTTATGGTCTCAATCTCTCATTACAAGTCTTCTTCAGTACAGCATGATGTTCATTTAGTAAATTATGGTCCCAAATAGAGTAAAATAGACCATAAAGCAGGTATTGCTATGCTGCTATTAGGGCGTGGCTACCTTGTGATTGACGGGTCGCTACCATGGCATTGTCCGTTCTGGGAGTTGTCCGTGTTTTCGTCTTACAACTTTAACCCTTTCACAGTGTGTTTTCAGTTCATGAAAGTTAACATTTTGGTCGCCTAAAAGTGTCTAATTCAGCGTTCGGTTGTACTTAGTGCCACCCTCTCATATCACTTCCGGTTGCAAAAAACGAAGATGGCGACGGACAAAAATGCCGAACTCAAGGCTTCAAAACCATGGTCCGCAAATCAATGGACTAAATACAGCCTCACAGAACCATTAGCAGATCCACAAATTTGAAAAGAAAGATGTTAAAAAGATTCAGTTTATATAAACAGAATTGATTTCTTATAAAGGGATACAGCACACATTGCCTTAACTGCCATGCATTTTGTAAAAAAAAAAAACTCCTCATTAGAAAGCCAGCTCAACATATTACCTTCAGACCACCAAAAAAAACAAATCAGGATTCTTACACTGAATTTTTTTTATTTGTATTAATGTGTATGAATTTGGACTGCATTGTCCGACTATAAGTGCTTGAATTAAAGATCATTTTACCAGTGGCAGGTAGCGTAATAATGAGTAATATGTCTACCCATACCTTTAATTGTATAAGAACTAAATCTGTAAATACATTTAAAAAAATACAGCATTAGAAAATACAGTAAATTACCCCCAATTTAAAACAAACTATGCCACATGCACAGATGCACCCCGCAGATCTATACTTCACAGGTTGTGCGCTTTGGATAATGGCTTTCATCAGATACCGGAAACCTCACTGCACACACACTTACACACATATACCACACACTTCTGATTTATCGCAAAGCTATTTTAAGAAGCCCACAGATCTTCATTTAGCATCAGCCGCCGTGAGTCTCAAGGAGGAGCCACTTTTTGCAGAGTTGATTTCTTAGACCCACATGAATAATTACGACGCATCAGTCTGGTAACATGAGAAGGATCCGTTTCTAATTTCAGCTTATTTACTATGCCGTGTTTACGGTATGAGCGTAAATGCATCTTTAAATAGAATTCATGTGGTGCTCAGTTTTGAAAATAGATATTATTATTGCTCATACATCATGATGCTAACAGCCACAGAGTACACACAATGCAGCCACACTCTGTAACCGGCCCTATTTTCTGATCGTGCCATCAATCAGAACAGACAGACTGCTGTTAGCTGAGGCTGTACTTTCACTCCACTGTGTGTGTGTGTGTGTGTGTGTGTGTGTGTGTGTTTTTCTGCGTGTGTGTCTCCAAGAGTGACAGCGTTCTCAACGTGGCGCAACGTTTAACGGGAAATGCGAGGAGGGCTCGTGACAGGTTGCAGCGGTCATGGTTTATTTGACAGGCGCTCCCCTCACAAACCCGTCAAAAGACTAGGTGCTGGGAATGATGGGCTGACATCACTAGTGGCACCGACGCCACCCCTGCCATTTCAGGAGATTTCAGCAGTGGCAGGGTCAGCTGAGAAAGTGATTGGTAGGTCACGTGTTGCTCAAAAGGTATGAAACCTAGTCATTTGTGCAGGAAATACTATTCTTATCCTGGATGTGTGTCCATTTGTGCTATTCCCTCCATAGCAGGTGTGTCACATGGTGAAAAATAACGCTTCTTTTTAAAATTGATTTGCTGAGAAGCGACTAAAATATGGAATTGCTGTTTTACTTGATGCTTGTGTACGGTAAGAAAACATGCAGAGGATTTGATGATGAGGCCTTACAGATGTCAGAACATGTTGAGCCTTTTTGGAGGCTCCGCCAGCTTAAAGGTCCCATATTATAAAAAAGTGATTTTCATGTTTTTTTATTATAAAGCAGGCTTAAGTCCTGTATAAATACTGTGAAAGTATCGAAACACTCAAACAACAGGGAAATACTTACAGCCCGTATTCAGAAACTCTGCATTTGAAACAAGCTGTCAGGATTTCTGCCCATTCGTGATGTCACGAATACACAATATTTAGACCCTTGACACAATTTTAAACGTAAACATTCTAAATGTGTCCCAGTTTATTTCCTGGTTGCAGTGTAATGTGAATGTCATCAGCTGTCAGGAAGTACACATGGACCCAATCTGTTGCCTAGCAATGCAATTCTGTTGCAATTCCGTCAAAATGCGCTAAAAACAGAGCGTTTCAGACAGAGGGTAAATACAGGCATAATCAGGCTGACAGTATGAGGAAAATAAAGGGTTTTTTGAACATTACAGCATGTAAACATGTTCTAGTAGAAACATAAAATACAAGTATGAACCTGAAAATGAGCATAATATGGGACCTTTAAAGGGTACCCTTTGGAGTCGTCTTGGAAACAGTTATGTTTACATTCAGCGTTAATAAATATGATGTAAACATGTAGAAAAGCCACATTTTAATCCGCTCTGTCCACAGTCTCTCATCCAGCGCCGCTATGTTTACACAAGCACAACACGCTAGCTCGGCAGCTAATAGCGTAAAGTGAGATAATGTATATTTTGCTGTTGTAAACATTACTGTTGCTGCTCTAGAAACAAACAGTTAGCCAAATTATATTTAAAATATTCAGTTCTAATCCAGTTCTGAGCTTAAAGACAACCAGGCTGACATATGTATAGCCGATATGCACACTTCAATATTTGTTTATTCATCGCAAGTCATATCGTCATCACAATATTGAACAATGATATTGCACATTGTGGATTTTCCTCATAATCATGCAACTCTATTAGTAATTTTGGCATATACTGCAGCTATCACGTAGAGTTCCGTCTCAGCTGATGGTTTCCATTCTTATTCCTTAGAAAAAGGTTAGTAGTCTAAAATATCTGAGTTAGTTCGTACACACAGCTGTATGCACAGACTCACAGATGACAATTAGTTAGTATCAAAACATTAACCATTAACCTATTAAAATCATAACCATCATGCAGAAATAGTTGTTTGAATCCACATTTTCTCTTTTTTAGCATATGTCATTGTAAATTGTGTTATATTAGATCTCCGTCCCTGAATATTGAATCGAGTTATGCATCGGTTGTTGTCATTGTGACATTAAATATGTTATTAGCAGCTTTAAGAAGTCTTTTGCTTTGGTATAAAAAACAATGGAAATACTGTAGGTCTTACTTATTTAGAAAAAAACTACTATAATAAAGAAACTTAACATGACAAATGTGTACTGAAGGGTAGTTAAAATGTTTACAGGAACACTGCAACTATAATGAGGCAAACGTGACAAAATGAATTAGTATATACTGCGCCGCACAACATATAGTCATGACCTACTGCAGTTTGTTTATAGCGTGTACAATATAGCTGAGGGAAATAAGGCTCGGCTGCCCATTTGATGTTCATATACAGGAGCATCGTGTACATCCTCTTAAATCATCTAATTAGCAAATGCTAAAGGCAAATATCAATATATTTCTTTGTTTAATGAATCCATTGGCTGAACCCTCCTACACTAAAATGCATGCTAAGATGTTATAATAGTGGGATGTGGCAGCCAGTGTGTTCCTTGTGTGCTTTCGGCCCAGAGGACAGAGAGGCCGGCTGAAGATGTGTTAAGCAACTCACTATTGAATTTGAATATTTAACCAGCTTCCATTAAAACACTGATTAATTTGAGCGCACTCCAGAAGTTGCCGGAGCATGACGGAGAGAATGAGCGAGTGTGTGTTGGATGCCTGTGTGTGCACACATGTTGATGAAAGTATTTAAACTGTGGATAGAAACTATAACAGTGAATTAAAGATATTAGAAATAATTGCTTTTTCTCCTAAATTGACCCTTTAGGGACCGTAGTGAAATGATTGGGGTTGGAGAGGCGGGCTGAATCTTATTTTTCATTTTATAAAAAAAAAAAGCAAGACCCTTCCCATAATGTATTTATATTTTTTCCTTGGACACAATATTTCTTGGCTGCAGACTTTTTTAGATAAATTTAATTTAAAAATGGATTTGGGTTACAGTCGTGACTGGGGGCATTTCCCATGGAGCATCATCAGATACTGGACACTTCAATTTGCACAAATCCATTCACCAAATTTTAAATCCAGGCAATCTGGGCCTGGGGGCTTTCCTGTGTGTTAATCTGCGCCAGGGTGCAGGCACCAGCTGTGGCTTCCGAGGGGCTTGATAAACTAATACTTATTAATACGCTGGCTGATGGTTCCAGCTGACTCATTTTAAAACAGGAACCCTGTTGATGCTGATGATAATATTATGCTAAAAGACTAGAGCTGCATGTCACAGGCAATAAATTTGCATCCTAACAAGAAAATAAAGAAGCAGCATTGTTCTTGTATTGCTGTGTCGAGCTAGTCCTAATATTTTAAAGGTCTTATTGATAACATTTTTATGCAGACAAATATTTTAAAAATAATAATAATAATAATACATCCACACAGCCTTTAGAAAGGTGCTGAATAAAAGTTTGCCTATTCCTGAAAAAAATGAATATGATTGTGAATTAATCACTATGAAAATGTTGGCGGGTCCAAAATAATGTTTGCGGATGATATCTAACTTTTGGGTCCCACTTCTAACAAGGCTTGTGAGCCAATAGCAAAACAACGTCAGTATCACGTGGTATCTCTGGGTCGTCAGTTAGTGCGGGAAAAAAAACAGAACAAATGGCTGAGATTGACGGTATAAGTGCCTGGCAACGACTTGTTGTGAAGTTAATTCAATGGAACGGAACAAAACATACCAAACAGTGATATCCGTCTGAGAATAATGATTAATGTTGAATATGAATAATGTTGAGGGATTATTCCTAATGTCATAGGCTATTTTTTGATTTATACATTATTATTACAGACTTTTATATAAATTCTAAAAAAATTGAAGCATTCGAAAACTGATTTGGAGGTTGATTACCATGGCAACGGTCGAATATTTCGAAGCTTTCGGGTCAGCCCTGGTAAAATTAGAACAATCGGTATCGTATTGATTTTAAAATAGTTGTCTAGAAACAGTGAATGGCGTACCTTGCACACTTTTTGATGGTATATTATACCTCACTCTTATCATGTGAAGGCAGCTTAACGTGGAAAAGTCCGAAGCTTGACTGGCCTGCTATGCCTAGTTATGGGTTGCTAAGCTATGATGAGACATTCTCTTGTTTGGGAGATGGGTTAAGCCAACGGTAAATTCCAAACACGTACACAGTCATTTAGCACTTCTACAATCTGACTCCATTTTTCCGTTAAATTCCTCCCTGAGGAATCCTCACTGAGGAATCCTCGCTTCTCTGATGAAGCGAGGATTCCTCCTCAGGGGGGGGAGGGGTAACTACTGATGGAGGTAAAAGACCCTTTACGGTAGCGGTCTTGAAAAGCCTGCTACTAAAAGCTGGATTGTGGGATAACTGTGACCTTAACGTTGCTTTGGGTTGCTTCGACGTCTTCATATATGCACATATATGTACCTAGTTCGGCCTTTCAAAGTGAAAAAATGCATTTTGCAAACCATTAATCTCCAAGGTTAGGCTGAATACAGCTCACCTCGCAATTTCCATACAGTTACCAACACTCATAAGCAGCCTATGTAAAAGCAGCTGCCTTTGCATTGCTCAAGGGCGCATGGAGGATATGTTGGTTATTCACTTCCTCCCACGCATGCAGGTTTTCATACATATTCTCCGTTTGCAGAATGAGCAACATTTTAGTCACAAGCTGACCTTTAAGCTTTTCTACTGCAGCCATTTAAAAGCAACGCGAGCGAGCTTTAAAAAAATGCAAGCCGCAACCTCCCACCCCCCCTCACACCGGCCAACTGCCAATCACACGGCGCATTACAACAGACAGATGTTTATTCAGCCAATCAGATCACTAGTGGCATGTACAGATGTTACCTATGCCCAGGAGATGCTTTTTGAGTGGCAGGTCCAGATGTTGGCAAACACTGCACACATGCTGTTGCAGATTGTTGTGTAAATGCGCACATGGAGCTGGGGAGTTCTATTAATTACATGTGATGGAAGGTGACATTTGATGAGAGCTTTATTGTGTAATTAATGATGATTTCAAAAAAAATAATCCTGACACACAAAAAAAAACACACACACAGCAAAGACACAGCAATGGTTTTCTCTTAAGAGAGATACCTGAGGCGCCATGCCTTTCTCCACGGAAGACACGTTGTCATGGCAACGGGCTGAAGCGGCAGCTAATGGCCTTCTTATCAATTTAATTCAAATGACGCTCAAAGGCAAAACAGCGGCTGACTCCTCAACCTGTCATGCTACACATGCAGAAGCAAACGTGGCTCAATTGTCTGCCTTGTTGCTTGAGATTTACACAAATGTGGTGAACACACACACACACACACACACACACACACACACACACACACACACACACACACACACACACACACACACACACACACACACACACACAGTGCAAAACCCAAATGAAAGTTGAGAATCCACAATTTCACTCTACAATGAGGGTAAACTTGTTCAAATATATGCTCTGCGTGTTTGTACGCACATACAAACACACTCCATCATGTTGACAGGTTCATAAGGAGATTTCACTTTCATCGCCTTGTTTGCTGGACACACACGCACGCGCGCACACACACACACACACACACGCGCGCGCGGCCATGTCCCCGCGGAATCCATCTTCATTTGCTGTGTTTGAGAGCAGCCCTGAGATTCAACTCCGTTCTCCTCCATAACTCATCCTTGTGTCTCCAGATGCTCCTCTCTGCTGTCTGAACAGAGCAGCAACATTTCCCACAACTAGTGGCGAGCACACCGTCTTCATTTCTCAATCATTTCCCTGCAGATTAAATGACCTTTTTTTTTAATGCCAAATGATGAAGAAATAGTATCGCCTGATCTAAGATTACTTACTTACTGAGGCAACACAGTTAGTCGGCAACGTGACTTATTTGAGGTTGGTGGGCAGTGGCGGACTCAGGCTGTCTGAGGGGCAGGGGCAAAAAAATCAATAAAAAGGGGCACCAGTTCGCATGTGGTGGGGGCACCAGTGTGCAGAAAGTTGTCTAGCATGTAGGGTTCATCATGTTGTCTCTACTGGAATGGCACCCTAGAGGATACTTTATTGTGTTAAAGCTGAAGTAGGCAAGATTGGATGAAAAAAAGTTATTTTTATAAAATCATGTGCCTCTGTATCCTCCGGTGTCCTCCGCTGCTCCTAACGGCACCTGCAAGATTTCACAGACCGGAGGAAAACAAGCAGTAAGAGCTGATCTGAGGTCTGCTGTTCAGCTGCCGTCTATGAGAACCGGCTGTCAATCACTCGCAAACTCCGACCAAACGGTCAAACTAGGCAGCGCTGATCAAATATGAATCAATATTATGTTACGGTAATGCCTATTTCTCGCCTCAAATGTTTTCAGAATCATCTTGTAGTGTACGGTTTAGCTATAAAATGAGAAAGTTTGTGACGCGGCCGCCATTGTAAAATGTGTTGAAGAAACCTCAAGTTCTGGTCACATGACCGGAGCACAGCCAATAGGATCGCTCTCTTGATAAAATGACCTGTGATTGGTTAAAGTCTCACGTCACGGGCTAGATTTTCTAAAGCCTGAAAACAGAGCCATGATGAGGTGTAGAAGTCTAGTTATCTCTCAGAACACTTGAATTACAATATGCTGAAAGGTTATTATGGAAGTTTTGCCCAATTTAAAATTAAAAATTCACCAGACACTCCACTTCTTTTTGTCATTTCCCTCCAGTCTCTTGCCTTTTCTCTTCTCGTCTCTGTGCATTTATGAAGTAGATTCATACAGCCCCAGTAAAGGGCGAATTTTTTTCCTCAAGTCGAAACATCTTCAACACAGTATGTGTGTTCAGACAGAACAGCGGGTGAATTTTAGAGGCTTCGAATGCACTTGATGGTTCTTTAGCTGCAAAATACTCCCAATATGTTCACCAGCTAGTCGCCAACTGTGTTGTCTGTTTGGTGGTATAGTGTACAGTGGGTTTTAAGAGCTTTTTCTCTCCAAACAGCTCCCTGCAAGCCCAAAAAATGAGAGCGGTAAGAGTGGTCTAAATTACAGGAAAGTTGTGGGCTAGAACAGCTAAACAATGAGCTGAACCTCACTATAAGGAGAAAAAACATCCTTAAATGTGTAATTTCTATGTATGAAGGTTATATTTCCATACCATCTCTATTCATGTTTTAAACTAAGAACTCACAAAATCATTCTTATCTTTGATTTCTCTTTTTACCCACGACTGCAAAGGCTCTCTGATTAATATCCCCCCCATCTGGTTGTCACCAGTTTTTTGGAAGCAAAGTACAGTTAATTATAAATAGGCTGTCTTTGTAAAGTACAGCTCCTAGTGTGTGTGTGTGTGTGTGTGTGTGTGTGTGTTTGACTGTGTATGTGTGTCGCACACGGGCAGGTGTGCGGAGCGTGATTAATACTTTGGCAGACAACAGAGCACAGAAGCAAAATTAGATTAGAAAGATGTGTACCTGTGCTTTTTTTTTTTTTTTTCCCCTTCTGCAAATGGCAACCGGAGGCAGATTTTAAACACACAAATGTGGCCATATAAGCACATTAGGCATATTGAAATGAGGCAGAGCAAATTATGCAATATTTAACATTCTGAGCTAATATGAAAAGGGGGACGGGTGTTTATATATAATTCAGAAAACAGGGGTGGGCTAACAGTTCTGAAGGCCTATGATCTGCTGGGGGATTTGGCAACCCAAACTAAACTAAGCTTAGGCTAGACTGGCCCGCACTAAGCCGGCTGGTAATAAGAGAGTTGGTTAGAGAGTAATCTGTCAGCGTGCCAAACCGGCGCTATCCTGCGGGAGCTCATTAGCTTAGCATTCCGCCTCAGTGGTCCTCGCTTGAATGAATGGGAGCACAAAGACAAGAAGAACTTTGTGCTCGTCGTCGTCGTGCATGCCTCCCACGGATGATTCCTCTGCCCATTTTCCTCTCTTTTCTATCCGTCATTCTACATCGTTTTTCGCTCTCAAAATGTTCCAGTCGCTTTCCAAAAACTTTCAGATCCATCAGACGTTTTAAACTCACCCCCACAAGAGCCCATCGATGAGCCAAACAGCCCCTTTCAAAAGCTCCCAACCTGGCCCTCCACCAAAGAGATCCTCCTCCGACTGAAGCTACCTCACTCAACTTCCTCTCACTTTAATGGCAACTCAAACAGAAAAAGAAAAAAAAAATTCCCAAGCTTATCGGTTGTCTCCTTTTTGTCAAAGCTTTCGCGCACCATCTGCTTCTCCCGTACAATTAGCGCTCTCTGCACTGACAGCCAGTTTACATCTCCATCGTTGCAGCAGTGGCGGCGGAGTTACACTTCCCCGGCTGTATACGAGAGACAGGTGAGCCAACAGTCGAGGATTCCCGTTAATAGACGTGTGGATGTGAAAGCCGGCTTCTCTCGGTGTCTCGACGGTGCTCTCTGACAGCAGTGACTCAAACCCACCTGTGGAGTCTGATATATGGACTTTAATTAGAGGCTTTTTAACAGAGATGTCAACTGTGAGGCTGGTTATTAAGACGGGATTGCCTGCGCTGCCTTAATGATAAGTAATGAGCATGCAACCTCTGTGGAAATCAAAGCCTGTATCTGGTTACAGGAAGTGCTCTTTATGACATATAGGCCACCAGGCTTCAAAGTAATATTTCATATTTATGTGCATTTGTGGAGCAGCCTTCTCTCTCTATCTGATTGATTACCCATCATTGAGATGACACCACGAGAGAAAAAGGAAAAGACACAAGAGACGTGAAAAATTTAAGCGCGCGGAAATATCGGTTTTATGAGCTCTGTGAGTGCACGCCTCCATTATTTAGCAGCGAGCGCCGGCGTAACCGATCAAAAGCCCCTCGCGCCTCCTCTGATGGGAATTTTTAGCTTTCCAGGAAAGGAAAGTTGTCACTGCGTCCCTCGCATCAAAAAAAAATAAAAGAATGCTTTTGATCATTTTGCGATCACAGGATAGCATGCATTATTCTGCAGATGGATTATTAATCAAGAGATTTGTGAGTTCACACACGCACCGTTGGGGAAACACCTGAGCAATTTGTTCCCAATGCGCCCAAATTGGAACACAAATATGCATCCATAAGTTGCCTGCATGTACTGTATATTACATAACAAGACTGTCATGACTAAATGTGCAGTTAAAACCCCTTCCTATAAGGTTTTTGTGTTTGAACCGGAGAGATCGTTGTGTGAATTACAGAATAGTACAGAGGGAACTAAATCCGATGAGCAGAACCAGTCGGGATCAGCGGGGGGGGGGGGACCGGGGATCAGAGCCCAATCCTCTCCGACATACTTCACATGCATTTCTGCCATTCCCGCTGAAGCTGTCAGATGTTGCACACGCTGAGAAGAAGGAAAAATTTGTCGAAGCTTTGCGGGGGTAAAAAGGCAGAACAGGCAGACGCGAAAAGGAAAAAATAGGAGGCGAACACTTCCCTGTCAGTTTTGGAGTACGAGATGAGGTACAGTGGAGGGACACGCACCCTAGAGGCGAAGGAGATCTTTGAAGTGCGGCTCCATCAAAGCACATTCGCCTTCATACTCATTTTTAATCTCTCTCTACCCCCCTCCAGTCATCATTCCCTGTGTTTATTGCTCCCTCTCAGTGAATGAAGAGAGTGATTGACATGCATACTGAAGGCTTTCTCTACCTGGGGCGAGCAGAAAACTACACAGTTTGAAGCTTCAGGTACTCACACACTGCAGCCCAGGGCCATATAGGCGTAGGTACGGAGCCTGGTCGTGCTGGAATACTACTTTTTTGTGCGAAAAGGGAAAAGGATGTCAATTATTTTGAAATATGCAAACTATTATGGACTATGTGGACTCAACCAGATCACTGATGACCCAACCAGGTCTCAATGTAAGGCATATACATAGCATTACACAGACAACGGTGTGTCATGAGGACACATTCCAGGATTTTTCGCATGTCCTTTGTACACCACGCAACAAAACTACGGTAACGTCAGCAGTTAGGTTTAGGCAATAAAACCACTTAGTTAAGTTTATTCATGACACACCGTTGTCCGTGTAATGCGGACACATTTCAGGATTTTTCGCATGTCATTTGTACGCCATGCAACAAAACTATGGTAGCGTCCGCAGTTAGGTTTAGGCAATAAAACCACTTAGTTAGGTTTATTCATGACACACCGTTATCCGTGTAATGCGGACACATTTCAGGATTTTTCGCATGCCATTTGTACACCACGCAACAAAACTACGGTAACGTCCGCAGTTAGGTTCAGGTAACAAAACCACTTAGTTAGGTTTAGGAAAAACGTCATGGTTGGGCTTAAAAAAAGTACGTAGTAAAGTAGTAGCAAAAAACATATGGAAAGAACGTAACATGAGTACAGAAAACACGTCACTAACGTCACTTACCTACCTTATAAAACAAGACACCGGTCTCCTGGTTAGAAGTCCGGTTGTTTGGTGAGAAAAACTGAATGCAAGCAGAACTTTGTTTGTTTACAAGAAAACCTCACCTTTAACTTTGCAACAGTTTTTTGAGGTAAGAAATATTTTCAGCATGTTTGTAGATACAAGCAATGTGTTTTGGTGACCAAAAATAAATTGGACATGGTGTATAACCTTCAAAAAATACTCTATCTACATATTATCGGAGTATTGAGTGTGAGGAAATAACGTGTATTAGCATTCAGTGTCGGCCGTGGCTGCTGTTGGGAGTCTCACACATGCATGGGATGGGAATTGTGGTCAGTAAAAAAAGGCCGAACTTTAACAGACACCTGTCCAAAGATGTGAAAGAATTTTAGAGAAGAGCCTTCTCGTTCCAGCACAGCTGGGAATCATACATAATAAAAAACTGCATATATTCCTATTCAGAATTTGCCAGCAATTATTACAAAGCTCTTTGCATGTCTGCGGCGGGAAATGATATACAATGTGATTCCTGTTATTATGACCTCTGACACTCATTTGTATTCCTGCAGGTTGCGTATAATTCAGATGCTTCATCTGTCCAAGCTCTTCAACCAGGGGATTGTGGAGAAGAGATGTTTATAGACGAGGAGAGGGAAATTATGAACACACACACACACACTCACACTCACACACACACACACACACACACACACACACACACACACACACACACACACACACACACACACACACACACACACACAGATAACCACACACATGAGCGCATCTATCACCCCCATGTGATTGGCCGTGAGTTGAATTCACAACGCCTCTCATAATAAACCAAATTGATCTCCTTCACCGCTAACTGGAAAACTAATAAATACAATTGTGGAGATTAGAATAAGGGAGATTTTTAATTAAGAAAACATATAAAACACTAGTGCAAAGCTACCCTCAATTGTTCCTAACAGGTTTTCTTTTTTTAAAGTTGATTTATCTCATGTTTTGACAAAACTGCCACATTTTATTTAACCTCAACTCCCAAGTTGAGATCCAAAAAGGGACATACTACAACTACAAATACTGCTTTTGTGTTTTTTAACTTAACAGCGGGACTAGAAAGAGACAAAAACAAGCTGTTTTACTGCTGGATGACAAATGACAGAGAATTTCAAGCATGTGAGATAGTACAGCCACCTGTACACACACAGTTTTAAAGCACATACACAGGATAATTTGCAGGTATAGGGGGGGTTGGGTATCCTCTCAAATGCATGATTGTTGAAGGCTTCTGTTGCCACATTCGTCATGCTAACAGCACAAACATATGGCGGAGATACGAGACCCGTCGCTGCAGAAATACATCCCCAGATGTCTTTGATACGCTGTACATCACAGTTTAAAACACCTTACTGCCTTTCATCAACACTAAATAAAAAAGATTCAGTTCCTTTGAGCTCAGGCAATGATGGAGGATTCAACTGTAAATCACAGAGATTTGGTTTAATGGCGCTATAGCACGCTACATGCAATTAACATGAATCAGCGTGACTCAATCACAACACACTTAATCACATGAGCGCAGCGTTACGCAGAGGAACGAGTGTTCGTAAGGAGCAGGATGGTGATGCAACCCATTTTAAAGCTGCACTCAGAAATAGTTCTATATCAACAATGGCTTCAATGTAATGTGAAAGGGGTTCCTCGTAGCGACAAATCAGCAGAGCTTTATGGGGCATTTTAGCAGCTTTCAGCTCATTGTTTTGGTTTTACACCAAAACCTAAAACTTAACTAATCTGATACACTCTCACTGCACTCATCAATCTCGTTTCCAGCCGCAGACTGCTGTTTTTCACTGCTAGCTAGCGCACATAGTGAGGCATTTAGCAGTTGTGTGTCTATGCATTAGATAATGAATAGGACTTTCTGGTATCGTGACATCCCTACTCATTACATATTTTTGATTCGATTTTTTTTTTTATTTAAACACTCTATTCTGATTGGCTGGAAGGTGCAGATTAACTTTTACTGATTGAACAGTATAACTGGACAGGACTCCTACACAGGTGCTCGTTTGCAGTTCTACATGAATGGCCTGTGTTAACCTGTGGGTAAAGACAACTACAATGAGGCTATTTGCGTCACCACCGATAGCTCCTTATCACAAATTAAATTTCACACGTTTGATATATTTGCGTGAATCTGGATACTCATGTCAACCAATGATAAAAGATGAAAAGAAAAGACCTTTGAAGCCCCTGGTATTGAAATACTACATTATGGCATTCCTGATACGAATATCGTTTGTTGATATTTTATGTCACAGTGGAAAAGGTTAAACGGGAGACCAGACTTTTCTTCCTAAAGTCATACTTCCAGCAGCTGACATGATTAATTATCACCAGATGGAGGGTCATATTTCCTGTCCTGACATCATATTAATCCCACGAGACAAGAATGGAGAATTAGCAGGCTACCTGTCATCTTTAGATTAATGTGACAATAGGTTACAGCCATGCCGCCATGACATAGTTCTGCTCTGTGAGGTCTCCAGTAAACTGAATTTAAGCCCAAACCAAAGTGCTGCAGAGTTATCCCCATAGTTCCTACTGTTCCTTCCACCTCTCAAGTCCGACAAGCTGTTTTCTCTCTTGTTTTTGTCAGCAGGATGGCAGGAACATCAGGGGATCCGTTTCCACAAGATTAATTCTTCGAAACCATGAGGCGTGTGACAGGGTGTGTTCACTGAACATAGCAGAAAAACTTGTAAAGATATGGATCCTTCTATATTATGGATGATTTGTCTTTCGCCGTTTGAATTGTCGCTCTCCATCTGTCCCTTTTCTCCGTGTATAATTTAACCCCCCTGTGCTGCTCCTAATTACTCGTCCTTTTTTTTTTATGGCCACATCCTTTCATGTGTCTCATCATTAAGGCCGGTTTGCAGTACATTGCTATTGCGTGGATACATTCCCTAAAGCGGATGTATGCACGTCTGAGCCCTCATTGAATATGACATGCTAAAACTGTTGTATTTCTGCTGCTATTTAGCACATAAATAATGCAACATGCGACAAAACTGTTTTTCGCTCGGCTGTTGACGGCTGCTGAAGAGGATGACATGACAGGAGACATGAAATGTTTCTACTGGGGTTAATAGACAGGACAAAAAAAATAAGCAGTACAGGATTTTTCTGCTGCCAGTTATAGAAAAAAAAGGTTAATAAAAGGCTGAGCAGAGAGCTTTGTTTTTATGCGCTAGCAGATATCTGGCCATTACTGCCATCCCTACACTTGGCAGCCTGACAGTTTAAATTGCGGAGAGAGAAACAGCGACTACATTTTACATTATTTATGCTACATTTCCTGGCGGTTGCCTCACATACTCTTAAGTTGTGTTTAAGTCAGTTTGCCACTTCCTAACTGGGTTTGAACAAGAGCAGACAGCCTCACACACACGCACACACAAACACACACCAAAGCTTTTTCAGACTCATACCGGGCATACGAAGCAGAGGGAAGATGGGCAGCCTGTCCACTCCGGATAACATCTCGGTGAAGTCTGATCTAATGAGGAAATAGAGTCAGAGCTATAGCCTTTCCTTCTCTCTGTCTCTGTCACACTCTCACACACACAAACAGGCTCCAATCAGCTCACTGGCGTACAAACTAGAAGAAGAACTACAGAGAACCAGGACCAATTAGTACTGTTGTCATGGATCCCATGCAGTTAAAGCTCCATGCAAGCAGGTGGAACAGTTTTTTTTCACTTCACCACAGTACACAAACTCTCAATGTAGAAATATACAGCAGCACAAATGCCAAGTACTGGTTTTGGCATCTAGTTTTCAGCACCAAGGCCATCTTGGCAACATTCATCTTCTTGTGTGTCATCGATTACTGTCATTTTTTAATCTTTCTGTAAACCAGAATCACCACGTCATAGTTGTATGCCTCCGCAAACCAGTCAAGTTCCAGTTTACATTCATGTCTGTCCAAAATGTCATCACTTTGTCATTTTATCCTGTTAGATATTTGTGTGACATTGTCATATTTAGTGTATGGGACCTTGAGTTATGGCCAAAAACGTATTTTGTGAGCCAAAATCGAATCAGTTCATCCTTGAGTTCAAGTGGACGATTGTGCCAAATTTGCTCCCGGCATTAGTGAGATACCATGAGAATGGGATGGATGTGAGGTCACAGTGATCTTTGACAACCAAAATCTAATCAGTTCATCGTTGACTCCAAGTGGACATTTGTGCCAAATTTGAAGAAATTTCCTGCAGGCTTTCCTGGGATATTGCATTCACAAGAATGGACCGGATGGATGGACGGACGTACAGATTCAGAAGCCTCTAGCCACGGCTGTCACCGGCGCGGAGAAGCATAAAAATATATTTCCTTGACATGCAAGCAGTATTTTGGAATACTGAACTGGAATCAATCAGGAAAATCAGAAAAAGCACAGGTATAAAGACTTTTACACATGGGGGCGTGATGAATAAACAACACCAAAATGTGAAATACTCGCCTGCAAATAATTGCTTTTATTGTGAAAGGTAAGAACAGAAGAAGTGGATTTGGTCTGCGCTACCTTTGTCAAGCTTGAAAGGAGTAATAAAGTTTGCCATCTTGGTTCAGACTATGCAGCCTCCATGGTGTTGTTTAATAAATATAGATGTGATGGTTAATGATCTTATTCACAATGTGAAAGCTCAGAAAATCGTTCCCAAAAAAAATTACGTGCTTTTTCGCCATGTGATATTCATCTTCTGTGTGACAGTAACTATGACAAAAACAAGAGTTAAAAAAAATAACTTGATGTGCTAATTCATTGCATGAAAAAAAAAGCTAACTAATAACATTAACAATAGCTATTATCTAATTAAAGGTGCAATGCGTAGGATTTGGCGTCATCTAGTGGTGAGGTTGCAGATTGCAACCAACTGAAACTCCACCCGTGTGTCAAGCGTGTAGGAGAACTACGGTGGCCGACATGAAAACGTGAATGGCCTTATCCAGAGCCAGTGTTTGGTTTGTCCGTTCTGAGCTGCTGTAGAAACATGGCAGCCGGCTGTGTGAAGAGGACCCGCTCCATATGTAGATAAATAAACGTTCATTCTAAGGTAACAAAAACACAATGATTCTTATTTTCAGGTGATTATACACTAAAGAAAACATAATTATTAACATTATATTCTGCCAATAGATCCCCCTAAATATTACACACTGCTCCTTTAAAGTGTCCCCATAAGTCATGACTGTGTGACACCGAGCATGCACAACAGGTCCTTTTCACAGCAGCCATTTGAACATGTAATTGCAGGGTAAACATACAGTAGGTGTACTGAATTCAGCCATTATTAATTGTATTAATTACAATATACATGTTTCACTTGTGACATGTCAAAAACACCTATTCAACTTAGGGGTTGTAACACGATTTATGCAGTACATGCACATGTGCTATCATGTGTACTGGCTTTGATGGGCTATAATTTAGCACATTTAAGCAGTGATCTTATCCAGAACGAGGTATAAAATTAGTCAGTGCTCGATGATGACTACAATACCAGCAGATTGAGCGGAAATGAACATTCAAATCATCTCACTTATGAGCTGAGCGTTAACAGCAAAACATGCTACAGGAAGTCGACTTCGACTGCATGTTGAACCAACAAGCGGCAAGTGTTGCTTTCCATTTAAATAGTCCAACAAAAGCTAAAAATAATACTTTCCTCACTGTGGGTGCTCCTGTTTGTCCATCCGCACACACACGTCCACACTTCCCATTTGTGTGTATTTAAAGTGTGTGAGTGGATGTGTGCACACTGGCATGCCTGTATGCTTGCGTAAATACGTGTGTACACAACAAGCACATGCATGTTTGTGTTTCGTGCCCGTGTGTTTTGTGTGGTTAAGTCTGTATATCGCAATCATTACACTTTCACCCACTTGGAAAAAACATAGATTCAAATCACTTACGCGCTAAAGGTCACAGTGGGAGTACAAACAAGATCGCTAATTGGTGAGTGGTGAAAAGAGCCACGGGTGACGTGGCCATGAATAGCTGCGGACCTCACCTATATGGTTTGGCACAAAAGGTAATGCACGGATAGCTGAAATGCATCTCGCACTCCGAGTGACCAAATATAGCTGCAGTGTCTTGGCTGCTGCTTGTTGTGGTGGAGGATTCACACTCTGAGGGAAGTTAGCAAGAAGAGTAGGAGGAGATTTGTACATGTTGTGTAAAAGTCTGTTTGAATCTGGCTTGAATTCTTGAATATTCCATATTTTGGCTTCAGATATTTGGCTGGTAATGTTGTCAGAGTGACTTCAGATGAGTGAGCAGCTAGGATTTAGTGTCTTTGTCGAGAATACATCCACAGCATACACTGAGACTAAATGTTCCGCTGTTAAAAACAATCAGAAGTTGTGATTAATGTAAAAAAAATGAAGCACCTGTAACTTTAGCGACATTATTGGGTTGAATTTTTAATTTATCCAATAGTTTGGTTTACAACCAGTTGGCAACCTCCAGGAATTTATAGTGAAGCCAATGCGGAAGTGCCTTAAAGGTCTAATAATTAATGTATTTACTGTAATTAATCATAAAATTACTATGATATGAACTGAAATACTGGCTTCTCTGACAACAATGCTACAGCTTCTCACTTGATTTATTACCTCAGTAAACATTGTAAACATGAGTTTATGGTCTCAATCGCTAGTTTCAAGTCTTCTTCAATAATAATACAGCATAAATTATGGTCCCATTTAGAGTCAAATAGACCATAAAGCAGGGTATGCTTTAGGGAGGGGCTTACTTTGTGATTGACAGGTCTCTACTGCGGCGTTTTCCGGTCTGGGAGTTGTCTGTGTTTGTGTCTTACAACTGTAACCCTTTTATAGTGTGTTTTCAGTTCATGCAAATTCAATGTAACATTTTTGTCACCTGAAAATGCAACAGTGTTCGGTTGGACTTAGCTCTACCCTCTTGTATCACTTCTGTTTGCAAAAAAAAACAAAATGGCAACAGCCAAAATGCCAAACTTGAGGCTTCAAAACGGCAGTCCACAAACCATTGGGTGACATTTTGGTCGCCTTAAAATGTATAATTTAGCATATACTTGTAGGCCCTACTTAGCTCCACCCTCTTGTGTCACTTCTGGTTCCATAAAACCAAGATGGCGACGGCCAAGAACCAAGATGGTAATGACCAAAATGCTGATCTTGAGGCTTCAAAACGGCAGTCCACAAACCAATGGGTGACATCACGGTGACTAAGTCCCCTTCTTATATACAGTCTATGTTTGCAACCAAATACCTGCACAAATAATGACAATTCCATCAGCCTCAGCTGATGCTACTTCGTGTTTAGTGCTAAATAACAATGCTAATTTAAGACGGTGAACATGGTAAACATAGCTGCTCGACATCTAGCTACCATTAGCATGTTAGCATGCTGTCAATAGCATTTAGCTCAAAGCACTGCCGTTAGCTTGGTTGTAAACTCTACTCTAAACTCCATTTGCCAGTCCACATCAGACAAACTCAATATAAACTTTTTTGCGATATATTAGATTTTCAAATTTCTGGCATTTCCACAATTTTTTAAACAGATAGATGCAAACTTATGTGTTATTCTGAATAGAAATACAATTTTGAAAGTATGTACGCGCATATGCAAAGTAAGTGATACTGTCCTTACTTTCAGATGACCATTATACCAATATAATGTATTGCACCGTATAACGACGATGTCAATATTTTTCAACACAAATATCAAGACAAATATGTGTTTACTTGGCATTTGACTTTCTTGTGACTTCATGTTGTCACTGACACCTGTTTTTTAAAGCAGGTTTGTGTTTGCGCTGATCCCATATGGGGGTTAGGAGGTTGCCTGTCACCTCTTAATCTCGTGTTTTGCCGGCGAAAGAGTGGAAGAGAGAAGGAAACTGTTGTTATAGAGCTCTGATTGGAATCCTGTCTTGGCTAATAGCAGGATTATGTCTGAGTCCTCCTAAGCCTGCACTGCCGGCTTTTTATTCAGTTATATAGCCTGGGCATCTCCTGGGTTTTCTTATGAGAGTAGAGCTATCGGATGTGTGAGCGTAAACATTGTCTGGAGGAAATGTGGAGGAGGACGGATGCGTTCACAGAAAAATACCTAACGCTCAAAGTGGCCGAGTCATTTTTACACATCACAATCAACGCGGCGAGAGCTACTCTTGTTAATCGATTGTGTAGACTTTTTCACTCATGAATAAACCTGGTGATTTGCAAGGTGCCAAAGTTAATCTACTTTGCATAAATAGATTGGTAAGCAGCATCTGTTCCTTCTACAAGCTTGAAATGGAAGTCAGGAAATCAGAAAATTACCTAATTATTCGTACGCTACTGACAAAGCTGAACCTGTGAATGAAATTATTGAAACATGTCTTTCTTTTGAGGTAGATAAGATGAGGATGGAGGTAGCGATAGTAGGAAGGGATCAGTGGCTGAACAGGCAATCAGAGATGTTATAGCCGATACAAATTCACTCAATGCTCTGTGGAAATGAACACTAGAGGAAGGAAATGAAGTGGGGTCAGAGTGCATGGTCACACTAGAGCGATGTCGCTGGAACGTGACAAAGCAAGATCAAAGGATCACAGTCATATATCTATACGAGTTTCTATAAATAAATGGCATTCAAATGATCTGCAATCAGCACATTTCAAAGCATATATAATGATATCCCAGATTTAATTTACCTCCCTTTCTTCTCCATTATGTAATGGAACTTTCTAGCCTAAGAATACACACAGGCAATAATAAGCATATTGGAAATTAATTGCACAAGGAAAGATCACTCCAAGAGGAAAATTCTTTTGTAATCAGTTAATTAAAGATATTAATTGGAACTTAGTCATTCAAATTAAATTCTGCAAACCCAATATGGCTTGAGCATAACATATACTGTGTATACCCCGCTGATGTTTATAGTAGGCCTGTCAATTAAAATACGCAATTGCGATCAATCACAAATTAATTTCTAATCAAATTTTTATCTGTTAAAAATGTACCTTAAAGGGAGATTTGTCAAGTATTTAATACTCTTATCAACATAGTAGGGGGCAAATACAGTATATGCTTGCTTTATACAAATGTATGTATATATGTATTATTGGAGATCAATTAACAACACAAAACAATGACAGATATTGTCCAGAAACCCTCACAGGTACTGCATTTAGCATTAAAAAAATATGCTCAAATCATAACATGGCAATCTCAAGCCCAACAGGCAACAACAGCTGTCAGTGTGTCAGTGTGCTGACTTGACTATGACTTGCCCCAAACTGCATGTGATTATCATAAAGTGGGCATGTCTGTAAAGAGGAGACTCGTGGGTACCCATAGAACCCATTTTCATTCAGATATCTTGAGGTCAGAGGTCAAAAGACCCCTTTGAAGATGGCTATGACAGTTTTTCCTCACCAAAATTTTGCATACGTTTGGAGCGTTATTTAGCCTCCTTCGTGACAGGCTAATACGACACGGATAGTACCAATGGATTCCTTAGGTTTTCTAGTTTCATATGCTTTAAAACTGTGCCCAGTACATTTTGCATTAATTGCGTTAATGTGTTAAAGAAATTAGTGCCGTTAAAACTAATTTGCTTTAACGTGCTATTAACCCGTTAACTTTGCCCTAGCTCTAGTTTGTAGCCATGCTGGCTATTGACCGTCGTCTGTCAGTCAATCCACCACTTTGGACCGTAGACTACAAGAAGTGGACGTAGTCACTGTGACGTTACCAATTGGTTTGTGAACTGCCGTTTTGAACTCGAGTTCAGCATATTGCCCGTCGCCATCTTGGTTTCTGCAACCAGAAGTGACACGAGAGAGTGGGGCTAAGTACAACCGAACGCTGAATAAGACAATTTTAGGAGACCAAAATGTTACAATTAACTTTGCATGAACTGAAAACGCACTGCAAAAGGGTTAAAATTGTAAGACAAAAACATGGACTCCCAGACCGGACAACGCCGTGGTAGCGACCTGTCAATCACAAGGTAGCCACGCCTTAAAACATACTTTACTTTATCGTTTATTTGACTCTAAATGGGACCATAACTTACTAAATGAACATCATGGTGTATTGAAGAAGACTTGAAACTAGCGATTGAGACCATAAACTCATATTTACAATATTTAATGACGTAATAAATCAAGTCGGTAGGGTCAGTTTCTCATAGACTTTGTATTAGGCACTTCCGCATTGGCCTCACTTTCCAGAATCGTAGGTTGACGCCTGCTTTGGACTGAAATATCTCAACAACTATTGGATGGATTGAGATGAATTTTTCAACAGATATTCATGGTCCACAGAGGATGAAACCTAATGATGTTGGCGATCCCCTGACTTTTGCTCTAGCGCCACCATCAGGTCAAATTTGTTCAATAGTTTGGTTTATGATCGAATACCTGCAAAACTAGTGACATTCCCATAATTCTCAGCTGTTTACTGAAAGCATGTTATTGTGACTTTTCCCAAGTTAACATTTCCTACCAATGACTTCAAACTCATGCAATGTGCCCTTGATGCTCTCTGAGTCACACTAACTAGAAAAATCCAGTTGAGAGAGGACATTCCAATTAAGGAGTTAATGTAGTGGTGCCAATGGGTAGCACACAGAAATAGACATTCCCAACTGTCTCCCACTCCCTCCATTCCTTTCCAGCTGTTTTTGCAGAAACCCACCATCCATCACCAGCCGTTTGTGAAGCCGGTGTGTATGTGGTGCATGTGGACGTTTGCCAAGTGAACAGCTAGTGTCTGTCCTTTGCGTCTGAGCGTGTCTCCCAGGTGACACATCGCATCTTGTCACCACGGTGACTCACATTCGCTTGGAGTGGTCCAGGGTTTTTTGGGGGGACGGAAACATGAGCACGTACACATGCCAATAAACCCGACATCTTGCAATTACTGTAAACCTGCTTGGATGCACACGCACATGCTCAAACACTCGCCCAAAGGTGTTTACTCACACTAAAACTGGGAAGGGGATGTTAAATGATTTAAGGGGCTGCACAGGGGCCCTGGAACATGCCAGAAATTCTAATTTTTACTGTTTTAAGGCCCCCTGAGCTTGTTTTCACAGGGGCCAGAAATTCTAGCAGCAGTGCCATGCACATCCAAAAACACACATTTCGCCTGCCACATCACATCACGCCAACAAGCTGTGTAAAGTGCATCCTTTCGTAAGACGGCGGTGCATTAATCCAGTGCAGGTGCACTCATGATTAACTGACTGGGGATTATGAGAGGGAGCGGAACAATCAAGTAAAGAAAGGTCACAACACTGTTGGGAGGCGAGGCTCCGGTCTCCGGCGCTCCACTTGAGCTTTTCCGGAGTCTTGAATTTTGCTCTGGTGTGAGCCGGTGGCCCTGCAGGCTGCCTTAAAATGGGTCGGTGTGAGCCCTGCAGAGTCCTCAAATCCTCCACCAGACCTGCAGCACAACAGTAAGTCATCTCGCACTTCATAATAATTTTCATCTTACGTAAATACGTTTGTTAAATTTGGCATTTGCAGTCATGGTAATGTGTCCTCTAGACTTTAAAATATGCCAGGAATAATGTTATATTTGAATGTTATTGTGCATTGGGTGCAGGAGCTGCCTAAAATGTGTTGAATGAAATGTGAAATAGCAGCAAGATTTGTAGCTTCTTGCAATAGTCGGTGGTCATTTATGGTGTTTATTGATTTGGAACGATGAGATGAATTACTTGCAAACTATTTTCGATCATACTATATTCCATAATTTATTCTTTCTTTCCTATGTATTAATTATCTAAGATCTGGATATGTGGAAAGATGTGAGATGTGGCTATAAAAAATGGATGCAAATCTGAGAGGGATGCAAAAAGCTTATTTTCATCAGTAAGATGCTCATAATCTTATATCAAATATTAGCCAAGGACCTTCTTCTTTCTTCTTTTATAGGCTACGATCATAACTTAAAAGCATTAGTGCAGAGGCTGAACTTAGGGTTCAGGCAACAGACTCACTCTTCATCAGATTCAGAGAAATGCTTGCTGCTGCCCGCTCAACACTGAGACTGAGAGGTGAGGGGAAATATATGGTTCAGCGTTTCCCCCCTCACAAGAACAGCACTGTAATCAATTCCGTTTAGTACAAATCCAATGCACTTAAACTTCCAGCACGAATAACCAGAGGCTGCAGAGCAGAGGTACATTTATCGATAAAGCAATTAATTCAAACTCCTCCCCTCCACCTCCTCCTCCTCCTCCGGACTGCTGCTTCTCCCCCATCCACGAGAAAGGTCACTCGGGTAACCGTTACTCCAAAAAGTAACGCATTACACGTTACATTACATTTCTCTTCTCATAAACTCTCATGGATCAGAAATTATCTATGGAGCTATGCATTGCCAGATGGGAAATTACTAAGCAGGAATAAAACCATTAAGCTAACTCTGCATTTCTGTTTTTCCTCATTTTAGCAGGTCACAGTAGGGGAGACCGGGGGCAATTGTAACAATTTTTGGTTTTGATGTCATAACTCAAAAACCTCTTGAAATATTTGGATAAAACTTTAAGTAGGTAATTAGAGCTGCAACACTATTTTGATAAAAAATTACTCAAACTGATTATTTGATTATCCGCTGAGTTACAGACATGTGTCTGTGGGAAAAAGTATTTTTGGGCCCAATGGCATCACGTGACTGACACGGAAATTGCAGTACCGCCGTTTGGCCACTACGAAAGTCTGGATCATCGACCGGCGCTCTTCCTGGGGGCTTGGTCCGAAAACATACATACTACCGTTTATTCACACAAAAAGTATGTTGAACGATAGTGCACCCATTGAGTACGTAGTGCAAAGTATGCGATTTGTGTCATCGATCCGTCTCGTTTCCGACTGGTGCAATTTGAGGTGTTACAATTGCCCCTGATCTCCCCTATCATAAAAGGAAAAAGGCTAACATTAGTTTTTAGTGGAAAAAAAAACACAGGAGAGTGAAAAAATTTAACTTTTATATGGATAAGTAGGCTAAACTCAAAAAAAATGTAACGTCATTTGGCTACGACACCACACTGCTGACACTGCAGTCCAGTAACATTTTTAATAGGGACTACTGGGTGAGCACCAGTCTGTCCACCAGGAGAGGAGAGGGAGAGAGAGACAGGGAGAAAGACATAAAGAGCATCCAGAGCTTCTCTGTCAAGTCAAACTGACAGAGATCAGAGCGAAACCGGAACTTTATATTTAAGCCTTCAACGTAAAAGGGTCAAATTCCTAGGACAAGCTTAGGTGAGTATTAAACGCTGTAAAAACACACTTTAAATGAAAACATCATTGCTTTGTGTTCAAAATAAGGAAAAAAAATGTTGTCGTTTTCACTTTAAAGCTTTTAAGGTGAAGCTGTAGCAACCTGTATGCTGGCACTATTTTATTTTGAAAAACGCCTCGCTTGTATTGTTGCTAGGCGCTTCACTGTGCTCTCCATCTCTCAGAGCTCGGTCGGCTCGCAGAGAGACAAGCAGGATGCCAAGAGGAGAGCTCCGACACCGACACACGGCGTCCGTTTCACCGTCTCCCGGCGGCGTCGTCGTCTCTCGGCCACATTGACACACTAATGGGCGTTTTTACCTTCCTTTTACCGTCCTTGGATATTCTCGGAAGCCACGAAATGAAGCGCATGAATGTGAGCAACCAAGAAAGAAGTGTCCTGTTGTTGTTGCGCCTGTCTCCATCCAGCATCACTAAGTCCTCTCCGGAGGATTTAATGTAGTGCTTTTTTTGTAGTGGACTACCCAACTTTTCCCACGCTTTTTTTTGGTGTCTTTCTCGAGGTTTTTCCAGGATAGACCAACTCCAGGAAAACCAAGCGACTTTGACATCTTCTCCCTGGCAGGAATAACCTCATTGTTAAGCGGTTATTCGCCTTTAAACAAGCATCTTCTCTGGGGTGGGAACACGACTGATGCTTGCCTTCCTTTGAGTTGTGTATCGTCTCGTTACTGTCTTGTCTGTGGCATGAAAATTCATGAATGCAATCCAAGGACAATGTATACACAATTACGCATGACGGTATAGTAGGCTGTGCGTAATATCCTATTATTATTATTATTATTATATCCCTATATCCACAGTCATTCTTGTGTTTTTGGACAAGATTTGGCAGATCCATCCTAAACTTAACTGGTGTGTAAATGTATGTGTGTGTGTGGCATGGGTGTTATGTTAGTGTGGCATAGTAGAGTAAAATGTGCCAAACAAATCTTGAAAAACTGTGTCTTATATTTAAAAAAATATAAGTTATGAGTATGGCATAGTGGAGTCAAATGTCTCAAAAAAAAATCTTAAATTTAAACTCTTATATTTAAAAAAAAAAAATGGACCAAATATTGAAATTAGTTTTTGTCCCAAGAAATGAAGCAAATGTGTCCAAAGTTAGCAGCAAATTAAAAAGCTATTATGCCATAATTAACGCCTCATGTGTGTGTGGATGGATCAGTGGGAATCTGTGCAACACAGTCAGTCTCATTCTTGTGTTTTTGGACAAGATTTGGGCAGATCTCATCCTAACTTAACTGGTGTGTATGTGTGTGTGGCATGGGTGTTATGTTAGTATGGCATAGTGGAGTAAAATTTGCCAAAACAATCTTGAAAAACTGAGTCTTATATTTTTAAAAAATGGACCAAATATTGAAATGCGTTTTGTTCCCCACAAATGAAGCAAATGCGTCCAAAGTTAGCAGCAAATTAAAAAGCCATTATGCCATAATTAACGCCCCATGTGTGTGTGGATGGATCAGTAGAATCTGTGCGTAAAAGCATGCACCATGTGTCCATGTGCGCGCCCCTGGCCGTGCTATAACGTGCTCCTTCTGTGTGTATTGTGCGTGTGTGCGTGTGCAGCCACGCTGGAAGTCGCCCCCCATGTGGCCGTCGGGAGTGGGGAGCAGGCAGCCCTGCCCGCGGGAGTCGGCGCTGCGCAAGGCGGCCATCAGCGGCAACATCACCGCCCTGCCGCACCACGTCCCCACCGGCCGCAGCGTCCGGGTCTTCATCTGTGCCAACCCAGACGGTAAGAGGCGGCGTGACACACACCCACCCACCCCTCCATCCATCCATCCATCCATCTCCCACACATTCTCTTCAAGCCTGCAGACCCTCACATTACACAAGCTTTCATGTTGAGACTCATTTTTACAAATATGGAAATCACACATATTTTGCATCCAGATCCAGGCTTTTTTAGGATGTTTTTACTTTTTACTTTACTTTCTGCAGTGGAAACTAACATGCTAAGGCTATATCACCTATTAGGGCTGTAAAAAAAACCTCAAACGCAGTAAAGTAGAAGGTTAATGCACCAAGATATGAAATACAGCCACTTTTACAAGCATGTGATCTTGTGATCCAGTATTGATTTAGGCCCATTTTGAAGGAAAAGTCAGGAGCGGCTGTGGCTCAGAGGGGTAGAGCAGGTTGTCCACTAATCGGAAGGTTGGTGGTTCGATCCCCGGCTGCTGCAGATCACATGTCGTTATGTCCTTGAGCAAGACACTTAAACCCAAATTGCTCCCGGTGTGTGAATGAGTATTTAGATTAGATCCTGATGGGCAAAGCTGGCACCTTAGTAGCCTCTGCCATCAGTGTATGAATGTGTGTGTGAATGCTGACATGTAGTGTAAAGCGCTTTGAGTGCTCGGAAGAATAGAAAAGCGCTATATAAATTCAAGTCCAAGTCCATTTACCAGGATAGGAAATGCGGCCACTTTCCTAAGCTTGTGATCTTGTGATCCAGTATTGATTTAGGCCCATTTTGAAGGAAAAGGTGCAGTCTATTTGCTACAGGGCATCAAGTTTCAGTTTTATTTGTCATGTGCAGGTTGAAACGGGTGCAACAATACAATGAAATGTATATAGGATGAGAGAACAGGGTCAGCTCAACACTTAAAAACAACATATAAGATAAGATAATAAGATAGAACAACGTTATTAAGAAAGAAAGACATACTTTATACCTGTGAAAATGAGGAAAGTAAGTGATATCTTGTCAGCATTGAGCTGCGACGTATAAAAACATCCTCTTCACCGAATAGAAGTGGAAAATATCTTAATTTAGTTTACATTAAGCCATACTGTATGACAAGTTGACTAAAAACAAACTGCCGCGTGATGTAATTCCAAAATAACACAATGAAAGAACAGATTGCTCTCGACATATAGAGCGCACGGTGTGTGTGTGTGAGCAGCGTGCGAGACGGTCGGGTCGTGAGGGAGACACCCAGTTGCAGCTCTGTATTTGAATATGCCCTCTGGGCGAGGGGGTAAAAATAGGCTCAGTAAAACTGGAGTAAACAAGGCAAGGGAAGTAGAGTAGGCTATGAGAGAGATAAGTAGAGAGAGAGAGGGAGAGAGAGAGAGAGAAAGGAGGAGGGCATGCCAGAATTAAAAAAAGGGAGGCTGCTTTTGTCGATACATCACTGTCATTTGCTTTCCCCCACTGAGCAAAAAAGAATGAGTTGACCTCAGATTATTGCTCTGTTATGGCCCGCGGTAGACGGTGAAAAGTGTAGCCACCTGTAGCCGACTCGAGTCGTTCAGACCGTCCCGTCACAGCGCGGATTTAACGCCTCCGATGCGCACGTGGATGGGAAAAAAAGCGACGAGTGGGGGGCTATTCCGAGTAGTTCTTTTCACACCCGTCGGCACAAACGGGAAGACACACATCTCCATCCCCGAGCTGCGAAACGAGCTAATTATGAGCTGCTGTTCCCAGTGAAGCGAGGGTGCTGGTATCCAGTGCCATATCCTGGTAATGAAGCCATAGAGGCACACACTCGGGTCTCGCTTCAAACACTGCCGATTCCCTCCGCAGGAAGGTATTCTTTGCATTTGTTTCAGATGAGTTCACTCCATTACGGCACTCCGGTTGTAGCTGGGAACCGAACAGAAACTCTCCCTACACTTTGCAGACTTTTTTGTGGTGCGGCAAATCCGTACCGTCTGTGCCAACACGCACATGAGGAATTACTCATAACTGCTGTGACCCAGGTCTGCCCTCAGTCCTGCTGCAGAGCCTGTTCCTCCATGTTCACTAGAGGGGGCTGTCCATGCACTTATGTAATAGCATTCACCTTACTGTACATGTATAATGTTGGTCAGATCAGACAAGGCAATCAATCAATAACGTGGATACAAATGGATACAGTTCACATTTTGATGGTACCCAGTAACAATAAGAGAGCCCCTCTCTGCTTCAGCATCACCCTTTTGGCATTTCCCTCAAATATTTTTATTATATTCCACGATAGGTACCATACTAAAGGTGCTCCGATCGGGATTTTTTTGGGGCCGATCACCGATCACTCGAAGCAGCATTGGACGATCCGGTTACAGATCACGGGGGCTTTGTTGAGCTATTTCTCTGTGCCAGTCAACAAGCAATTATGTTCCTCTGCTCTTTTAATATGCCCGTGTGGCTTTGTCTGTCTGTGTGTGTGAGTGTTAGGGCTGGGCTGCAAAAATTACGTTTGCATATTCCTTCTTAAAAAACGACATAGGTTCATGTTATTCAAATATCTATTTTTGCGCGTTATGTCCGTGACATCACGTCCTAATGCTATGTTCGCACAACAAGCGACAAAACAGCCAAGCGTGGCCAGCTATATTGCCTCCAAGTGTTGCTCAAGCGCTCGCTGACGTAGTTATGTCGTTAAATAGCACTGGGAACTGCATGGCTACATTTTTTTTTTCCCAATGGGACGCAACAGGATGAAAGAAAAACATTTGATTGATGCAACGACAAATGTCTGGCATCGGTTTGTAGCTTCATGTCACCGGCTTCCATTGAAAATGACTTGTAGCCTGTTGCTTTGTCACTCGTAGTGTGAACGCAACATAACTGGCCAACGCACCGTTTTGAGCTGAACTTTTTGTCAGACGCCCTGTTTCTATTTCATCCCGTCACTTGCTTTGAAAGTACCGCAATGGACGAGAAAAGGCTGATTCGTGAAGTTAAAATGAGGAAATATCTATACGATACCTCCTCATTTCACCACAAAAACCTACAGGGAGACCACCAGGGAGCTGAAAGTTTCCTACTTGCTGTTGGCCGAAGTTATTTGCAGTAAATATCACAATATAAAATGTGTGCTTTCTCTTTTAAAAAGTACAAATGTCAGAAGATAGCAAGTACTACTCACCATCTTTGAAGTGGTTACGTCTCCAGTCTGAGCTCGAGCACACAGCTGATAGGTACGTCGTTTGTTAACGTGACGTAACAGAAGCGCATGGCACGACACACTCTGCGGCCGAGAGTTCTATGCCACCATTACGGTTATATCGGGCCGATACTGACTCAAACAGCTGGATCGGATATCAGTGACAATGGGGCCAATCAATTCAATTAATTTTATGTTTATATACTATATACATTATATACTGGAATTGTAATTCCTGTTTAAGTTTTGACCAATTTGTTACTGCATTAAAAAGGTTTACACCTGACTTGTTGCTGGTGTACAATTTATTATTTTACTAGTGAGGAACAATGAAATAAATTTACATCTATTTATATGTATTTATTTGTTACATTTTGTTTTACAAAGTTAGGAAAGCAAAGTTTAAGTCATGCCTGATGTTTCCTTACACATAAAAGAATGATCCCAGTCACTTCCACACAGCGAGGCATACAGCTTATTGATTAAACACTGGTATCGGATCGGTACTCGGTATACCCAAAGCCCAGGTATCGCTATCTGGAAAAGTCAGATCGGTGCATCCCTAGTTTCCGTTTGTAGTCCGAGTAGTATTGACCAATCACGTTCGAGCAGGCTTTGGTTGAATGCAGGTAAACAGTCCGTGTGGAGAGCAA